>CAJDSM010036398.1:21826-34424 GCA_903981925.1 Ostrea lurida | reverse complement strand
TATAACAGATGATGTAGCAGAAGAATAAAACACAAGTAGCTGAATTTGCATATTCCGCGCATATTCTACCTGATTAAATAATTCATTTTACCAGGAAATTTCCAGATCGTTTACAGAGCTTGATTAGAGTTCATATTGTAGCAGCATAACTTTTATTTTTCTTATCAATGCTCTAAAGCAAAACAGATTATGCAAGAGCTTGTTCTGCGCATGATCAGCCTTGACAGATTACTTTAACAAGTTGTTGTTGCATGGTTGTCAATAGTCAAATGTAATGGCAACATTACACACAATTGTAATGTGTCACTACGAATATTTAGTTATTACCATTACAATCTGCGATTGGGTAAATTGCTATCTGACATGTTCTAGGGGATTTAAGTCTTTCTTCATACACTGCATTTGACTAAGGGTTTGCTCTGTTTACCTTACAGGGAATATTTACCCCCTCTTAGACACACAATTCCACCTCTTAAGTATACTGATCGTTTTTGTAGTTAATTCCACATACTAATAGCAATAACTGAAAACTTTAAACAATGATTATTCTGAATTACGTTTAACTTTTTGCCGATTTACGTATCCTAATTAATGTAAATTGTATCAAGTGTCAATAGATATTGCATTGTCATTGCTGATTGTAGATGAACCGATACATATCTATTCTTGATTATTACTAAGTAACCAAAATTTGTTCTCTGAACCGCGGCTACTATACTTATCACACGTTGCGTTTATAATTTTCGGAAGCAGAACATTGGAGGATGATGGACTGATGGAGAATGAATGATGATGAAATTGAATGAATGTATGTATTGTATGTATGTATGCTATTGTATTATGCTATGTATCGTATTGCTATGGTATGACCGTATTAGTATGTACATGTATTGTACGTACATGCACGTAATGTATGCTATGATATGTAATGTATGTATGTACATGCATATTGAAAGTCGACATAGCATTATCATAACATATTAATTCACTAAAGTATGATAATCACTGTAAACATTTATGAGCACTTATCTTCACATACAACTCCACTCAGAATTGTCGCCTTGTTGGCCATAAATAAACCAATTTCTTGGCTTCGGATTGTACTTTTTACACCGGCAACTTGTAAACATGCTTTTCTCCTTAAACTGTGTCACTATGTTGGACTTTCAGAAGCAAACACACAGAAAGTTAGGTCGCCATGAAATCCGTTTTAATTCGGTGTGGGAAGGGCTACCTGAAAAGGGAAAAAACCTCTATGAGTCATATATTTGTCAATAATCAAAACGGTCCTCACCCATACCTCACACAGAATCGACATACAGTAATCATGTACCTTGAGTTTGAATTCATGCTCGCTGCATACATAACATAACCATTCCGTAAGTATTTCATCAACTGTATTCAACTTGCGCTGATATACAATGGCAGATGAATCATATATATTATTATTCAGGAGAACATTTATTCCTGAATTTCGTGCTACTATAAGAATGCATACCAGTATTTCAAAGAAGTACAGAACAATTTTGAAAAAAAGATTATTGAATTGTAAAATAACTTTCAATCTACGTCTACTTGATATAAGCCCACCTCCCATTAGATTGATCTTCTGATTACGTACTGTTGGCTGTTATTCGTTTCACCTTTTTTCTCCCGATCAGCCTTTTTTGCTAAGTGACTCACGTTATCAGCCACTATATAATTTTCTTAAGAACTACATCCTTCTAGTTGTCCTCTGTACTCATTTGAGATATCTACCCATCTGCAGATGAATCGTAAAGAGCAAGGTACATTACAGCCCCCATCATTGAGGCCCCCCAAAATTATTGGTATATATGTAAATTTAAATTGTGGTTTCCACTTGGTTTAACCATTTATAACTACACACTAGACATTGGCCGACATAGATGACATATGCCCTTGGGAAATTCGATAGTACGTTAATATTGTTCCATAGACGTTGACAATATCGCATTTGGATTTTTTACAGTTGCTATGATAGAGGACAACTCCGTGATTTAGAATTAGAGGTAATATAATGTACTTAATTTCAAACACAGAAAACACACACGTACGACTATCCTCTGGTCTGGCATCCGGACAATATTTAATTTTGAAATTAATTTATTCGATAATTTACGAATAGAGACATTGGGTAAAGTTTTGAGAGTAGTCAGACCTTATATCAAGTTTTTCAGCAGTATACACATTCTTATACTAATGTTTTCACACACTATTGCACCGTCTTATGCATGACAAAGAAAATTTATTTTTATTCCGAAATTTAAGCATTCATACAAATTTAATAAATCCGTTTTTAAAATTCTCCTCTCGCTTTTCAATAGTTCAATTTTAGAACACGCTGACATATATGATACAAAATCTCTCCGTAACATCATAAAGAATCAAATGATAACTCTCTACTCTCTTCTTCATCTCTTTTCGTCTCTCTCTCATCTCTTCACTACAATTCCTCATGTCTCTCTCACTACATTCCTCACCCTCGTGCATCTCCAGAGCGTGAGGGCAAAAGTTGCGACGTGAGTATCGATAGGGTGTTGCAGATATCATATTTAACGCGTAAAACTCATTTCCCCGCGACGATCTTCCTCCAGTTTAAGTTACACAGAAAAGAAGAAAACTTAGTTTAATGTCAATACATCAACCATACCCCCTCTTCCATAAATAATTACCATAATATATTTTTTTCACAATGTCGTTATCTTTATGCCAGATCTCGGAGAAGCATAGGACAGGGGAAATGGGTTCTGTATTAAAAACTTTGCATTCGTCAACATCCAGCTTTCTCTCAATTAGTATTGAAAACTTATGCAAACATGAGTCTACATTGTATATATGACTTCATGCTATATTTTTGAAGTGTTATTTTAACTATTTTTGAGTTTTTTCTTTTATGCATTGAGTTAACTTTCAGATAGCGCACTGTCTCCAAATTGTTTCAGTGAAGGACGTAGTCACCCTACCCGAATTGCTAACTTGCGTATAGTATGCATACGTGAGTTGTGGCAAGAAGACTTACGATTCCATAAGACTTTTGTTTACCATGTAAGTACTGCAAATATTTTTTTATGAAATTAAAACTCTTAATACAGTTTCCGTATTGATAACTATAGTCATGCCATTGAAAAAACTTTCTATAGTAAAAATTATCCAACTTTGGCGAGACACATTTATGAGAGGCAAGAAGATGAATAGATTAGAGATTAGACGTAGTTACAACTCTGCATGTGACCACGAGAATACTTGGTATATGGCGAGGAGATCTCTTTGAAAATGGATTTAGCGAGAGAAAAAGAACAGGACGATTGGTTCAACAGATACAATTAGGTATCAATTTTTTGAAGAGAGAAGCGAGACGGATGGGAGAAGGATGAAGAGAGAAGATGATTGAACCGGAAAAGATACTCAAAATCGTAAGTTTTCAAATTCAAATTTATAAACATTATATTGATTGATTAAGTGAAGAGAAAAATCACGAGACGAATGTATTTGAGAAATTAATTCAGACACGCATAATGTGTAGCGTAGCGGAGTTCTAGATCACTTCTACATCTGATGTTGTCAGATACCATCTGATACTTGCTGTATTCCCTAATGCAAATACATGATAATGATAATTTTCTAATAACCAGACCTCTCTCCACAGTCATACTCTCTCATACTTCACAGCCTACCACCCCATTGAGTAAAGAACGATGTAGTGCGTAAATGAAATGCACAGAAGGCACAGGAAGCTAAGTAGTAGATTGTAGCCTTGAGATAGTAAACATATACAACATAGGCGCGATTTGAAGAGCGGGGGCAGAGAGGAGGACGGTCCTCCCCCTTTTGCATATGAGACCAGAAATTAGATTATGATATGCATATAAGTATGAGTAAATTTATACCCCTAAAATAACTTTAGAAAACCCTTGAGACACCCAGAGCCTTCCGGGGACATCAACCCCCTGTGCCCAACTATAGTAACGGCGGTTCGTGTTGTAAGTAGATTCTTGACCTAATAAAGTACGTATATCCAGGACTGCGCTAAAATATAGTACCACATTGTACGAATCACATTACTGTTGAGTGAAGAGCACCGGGTTAATAAGTATGTCCTCAGCCTCAACTTCGTCTTGGCGTTCGTTGTAGAATGAGGACTGATCTTATTATGGTATCGGAAATTTCTAATGTTATACAAATGAAAAAACCCGACATATAGACAAGGAATCCGTTTGATTTACATACGAGCCGTATTACGTGTTCCCTAAAATAATAAAATTGAAAAGACGATTTTACAATTAACCTTCTCACCGAGAACTGGAGCAGTACGAGAGAAATGGCCAGACAACGACGAATAAGAAGGGATCGAACCAGAGAGAAGACACAGGGACGAGCATAGAGAGATGTAACGAGAAAGAGTCTACCCTAATAAAAACGGCTTCGTTTTTCTCGCGGCATGGTAACATAGTTGAGACATCGTGCACCGAGACGTTCCAGTTATTTATATTATAGAATTTTTTTTTATCAAAAAATGCTTAATTTAAAAAAAAATATTTTTAAGCATTGTTTTTCCTAAATGAATTATCTTGAGAGAGAGAGAGAGAAGCAACATGGTTTGAGCGATCCCGTTGATATTTTCTTTCTTAAATACTCTAACTCAAGAACAGTTACTTGTTGCGGTATTGACAAACACGTATGAGATAATTTTGAAAGAGACAGAAGACGACAGAGAGAGAAGAGAGAGAGAGAGAAAGAGAGAAGAGATATAACATGACAAAGAGAGAGACCCGAGAGAGAGAGCCAGAACATAATTTACAGCGACTACCCTGGAGTCCGCATTCGCTATCAGGTCTCAAAAGAAAGAAAGAATAGAGCAGAGCTCGAGAGAGAAGAGAAAAAGAGGGGACACCACAGTCACTCGTAATTTGTTAAATTGTACTGTCTTATTGAAAGTACTAGCGTCTACAGGATCACGACTGATATGAATATCACTCCCAGAATTCATGTGGCTGTGAAAAATAAGAAAGATGGCGTATTTGTTCAGTTTTGTAACAGTTTAAAGTCAAATGCGGAATAAATCACCTCAGAAGTCCGCGTGAAACAGTCTCGATCACATATATGTCGTGCGGCACTGATTAAAAAGTCAAAATCTGTGAGAGCATCGGGTCATGCAACTGCAGTTTGATTAAGCTAACTACCGAATGCGACGCACGTATTTTTTTCCCCTTATTGAAAAATCATCGATAATTTAAGGTCACCTTTTATAACTCTAATGCAATATATCCATTGTCATGCGGTAAAAAACTTACACTTAGGATAATCTCATTCCATCCTTACACCTCTCTCGCACAAATCAAAAAAGTTAATTTATATATTCGATTAGCAAATTAAATTCTGTACTTTTAAAATATTACAAAACCAATGGTAACAAGTGCTAAAAGAGAAACCATGGAAAATAATAATTGGCGTAGAACTGACCTTATATTATAGCTCTATATAATGGGGTATGGACGGGGGGGGTGATTAATAAAGTGTGGTCGGTTTAAAATATTTAGTGTAGAGATAATCATCTTAAGAAATGTTGCGAAGAAAAAAGCTAACAATTTGTTCGAAACAATAATATGGGTTGGAGGGGCTTGGTTATTAGGTATTGGCATAATGTAGATAAATATGGTTGGGGGGGCAAACTTCTTAAAAGTTCACTTCCATGCAAGATGGGGGTCTGTAGAATGGTGAGGGTTTGAGACTATATGTACTTCTAACCATTCATGGATTAAAAACACGAAACTTTGAGTCAAAGCACAATGAAACTAAATAAAGGGGGGCGAGAGTATATAGAAATAATCTAGTGAAAAGGGATACGAGGTCCGGGAATGAGACCAACAATCTTTTTTCTACACCAGTATTGTACATGGTCAGAAAATAAAAGTTATCTTTTGACATAAAAGTGAGTGTTGTCGGCAGGGCGTAAAACGTTTTTGCCCGACCTCCGCTGCCCTAGGCTCACCCTTCCTTTCGCCTATCAAAATGGCTTAGGCCCAATAAACGTCAAGGGGGATTAAGAAGAATCTTTGTATCCTAATCTGATGAAATCATCTTAGACATATCCAATATTTTCACTGCTTTTGGTGATGCATGACGTATTTCCTTTCGCTTTGTCAGAGGCTCCGTGTTGCTCTACACTCGAGTTTGTATAATGTGGTTTGGATTATGAATTCGTTTTTACACGATGTACAAAGTGGCCTTCGAATATTTGTATTTCAAACTATTTAAAAATAGTGTTGTTTTTTAATTGAGATGCAAACACCAATATTAGTTGACGTCATTTATCACATGCAGTACTGTTAGACTAGTCCCTAGAACAGAGGTCATGTTGCTTCTCAATTTAAAGTGCCTGCTATTGCTTTTAAGACTGTTTGCATGATGCATCACCAAAACATGTGAATGAAAATATGGAAATGTCTAAAGATGATTCATTCAGATTAGGATTATAACAGATGATGTAGCAGAAGAATTCAAAACACCAAGTAGTGAATTTGCATAGTTCCGCGGCATATATCTAAACCTGATTAAATAATTCATTTTACCAGGAAATTTCCAGGATCGTTTTACAAGAGCTTCGATAGAGTCATATTGTACAGCCATAACTTTTATTTTCTTATCAATCGCTCTATAAGCAGAAACAGATATGCAGAGCTTGTTCTGCGCCATGATCAGGCCTTGACAGATTACTGTTTAAACAGTTGTTGTTGCATGGTTGTCATAGTCAAATGTAATGGCAACATTCACTAAATTGTAATGGTTCACTGACAGAATGATATTAGTTATACCATTATAACATCTGAGCGATTGGGCTAAATTGCTTATCTGACAATGTTCTTAGGGATTTAAGTCTTTCTTCCATATCACTGCATTTGATAGGGTTTGCTCTGTTTACCTTACAGGGAATATTCTACCCCCTCTTAGACACACAATCCACCTCTTAAGTATTACCTGATCGTTTTGTAGTAATTTCACACATTGACAATAGCAATAACTGAAAAACTTTAAACATATGATTTATTCTGAATTACGTTACTTTTTGCCGATTTACTAATCCTAATTAATGTAATTGTATAGTGTCAATAGAATTCATTTCAATTGTATTGTAAGATGAAACGATCACTAATCTATTGTTGATGTATTTACTAAAGGTAACAAAATTTGTTCTCTGAGACGCAGGTACTTATACTTAATCACACGTGCGTTTATATTTTCGGAACAAGAACATTGGAGTGATGGATGGACTCGATGGGAATGAATGACATGATATGACATGAATGAATGTATGTAGTGTATGTATGTCATGCTATGTATATGCTATGTATGTATTGCTATGGTATGTACGTATGTAGTATGTACATGTATGTACGTACATGCACGTAATGTATGTATGATATGTAATGTATGTATGTACATGCATATTGAAGTCGACATAGATTATCATATACATATTAATTCACTAAAGTATGTATAATCACGTAACATTTTATGAGCACTTATTTCACATAAACTCCACTTCAGAATTGTCGCCTTGCTTGGCCATAAATAAACCAATTTCTTGGGCTTCGGATGTTACTTTTTACCACGGCATTGTAAACACATTCTTCTCCTTAAATGTGTCACCTATGGTTGGCATCTTCAGAAGCAAACACACAGAAAGTTAGGTCGCCATGAATCCGTTTTTAATTCGGTTGTGGGAAGGGGCATACCTGAAAAGGGAAAAAACTCTTCCTATGAGTCATATATTTTGTCAATAATCAAACGGTCCCACCCATACCTACAAGACACTCACTCTAGTTACATGCTACATTGAGTTTGAATTTCTGCTCGCTATCTACAAATAACATACTGCACATCCGTAAGTATTTATCAACTGTATCATTGCGCTTGATATAACAATGGCAATGAATAATATATTTTCTTCAGGGAGAACCTTTTTCCTGAATTTCGTGTAGTATAACGCAATGCATACACATATTTCAAAGAAGTACCAGAAAATTTGAAAAAAAGATCTTATTCGAATTGTAAAATAACTTTCAATCTACGTCTACTTGATATAAGCCCACCTCCCATTAGATTGATCTTCTGATTACGTACTGTTGGCTGTTATTCGTTTCACCTTTTTTCTCCCGATCAGCCTTTTTTGCTAAGTGACTCACGTTATCAGCCACTATATAATTTTCTTAAGAACTACATCCTTCTAGTTGTCCTCTGTACTCATTTGAGATATCTACCCATCTGCAGATGAATCGTAAAGAGCAAGGTACATTACAGCCCCCATCATTGAGGCCCCCCAAAATTATTGGTATATATGTAAATTTAAATTGTGGTTTCCACTTGGTTTAACCATTTATAACTACACACTAGACATTGGCCGACATAGATGACATATGCCCTTGGGAAATTCGATAGTACGTTAATATTGTTCCATAGACGTTGACAATATCGCATTTGGATTTTTTACAGTTGCTATGATAGAGGACAACTCCGTGATTTAGAATTAGAGGTAATATAATGTACTTAATTTCAAACACAGAAAACACACACGTACGACTATCCTCTGGTCTGGCATCCGGACAATATTTAATTTTGAAATTAATTTATTCGATAATTTACGAATAGAGACATTGGGTAAAGTTTTGAGAGTAGTCAGACCTTATATCAAGTTTTTCAGCAGTATACACATTCTTATACTAATGTTTTCACACACTATTGCACCGTCTTATGCATGACAAAGAAAATTTATTTTTATTCCGAAATTTAAGCATTCATACAAATTTAATAAATCCGTTTTTAAAATTCTCCTCTCGCTTTTCAATAGTTCAATTTTAGAACACGCTGACATATATGATACAAAATCTCTCCGTAACATCATAAAGAATCAAATGATAACTCTCTACTCTCTTCTTCATCTCTTTTCGTCTCTCTCTCATCTCTTCACTACAATTCCTCATGTCTCTCTCACTACATTCCTCACCCTCGTGCATCTCCAGAGCGTGAGGGCAAAAGTTGCGACGTGAGTATCGATAGGGTGTTGCAGATATCATATTTAACGCGTAAAACTCATTTCCCCGCGACGATCTTCCTCCAGTTTAAGTTACACAGAAAAGAAGAAAACTTAGTTTAATGTCAATACATCAACCATACCCCCTCTTCCATAAATAATTACCATAATATATTTTTTTCACAATGTCGTTATCTTTATGCCAGATCTCGGAGAAGCATAGGACAGGGGAAATGGGTTCTGTATTAAAAACTTTGCATTCGTCAACATCCAGCTTTCTCTCAATTAGTATTGAAAACTTATGCAAACATGAGTCTACATTGTATATATGACTTCATGCTATATTTTTGAAGTGTTATTTTAACTATTTTTGAGTTTTTTCTTTTATGCATTGAGTTAACTTTCAGATAGCGCACTGTCTCCAAATTGTTTCAGTGAAGGACGTAGTCACCCTACCCGAATTGCTAACTTGCGTATAGTATGCATACGTGAGTTGTGGCAAGAAGACTTACGATTCCATAAGACTTTTGTTTACCATGTAAGTACTGCAAATATTTTTTTATGAAATTAAAACTCTTAATACAGTTTCCGTATTGATAACTATAGTCATGCCATTGAAAAAACTTTCTATAGTAAAAATTATCCAACTTTGGCGAGACACATTTATGAGAGGCAAGAAGATGAATAGATTAGAGATTAGACGTAGTTACAACTCTGCATGTGACCACGAGAATACTTGGTATATGGCGAGGAGATCTCTTTGAAAATGGATTTAGCGAGAGAAAAAGAACAGGACGATTGGTTCAACAGATACAATTAGGTATCAATTTTTTGAAGAGAGAAGCGAGACGGATGGGAGAAGGATGAAGAGAGAAGATGATTGAACCGGAAAAGATACTCAAAATCGTAAGTTTTCAAATTCAAATTTATAAACATTATATTGATTGATTAAGTGAAGAGAAAAATCACGAGACGAATGTATTTGAGAAATTAATTCAGACACGCATAATGTGTAGCGTAGCGGAGTTCTAGATCACTTCTACATCTGATGTTGTCAGATACCATCTGATACTTGCTGTATTCCCTAATGCAAATACATGATAATGATAATTTTCTAATAACCAGACCTCTCTCCACAGTCATACTCTCTCATACTTCACAGCCTACCACCCCATTGAGTAAAGAACGATGTAGTGCGTAAATGAAATGCACAGAAGGCACAGGAAGCTAAGTAGTAGATTGTAGCCTTGAGATAGTAAACATATACAACATAGGCGCGATTTGAAGAGCGGGGGCAGAGAGGAGGACGGTCCTCCCCCTTTTGCATATGAGACCAGAAATTAGATTATGATATGCATATAAGTATGAGTAAATTTATACCCCTAAAATAACTTTAGAAAACCCTTGAGACACCCAGAGCCTTCCGGGGACATCAACCCCCTGTGCCCAACTATAGTAACGGCGGTTCGTGTTGTAAGTAGATTCTTGACCTAATAAAGTACGTATATCCAGGACTGCGCTAAAATATAGTACCACATTGTACGAATCACATTACTGTTGAGTGAAGAGCACCGGGTTAATAAGTATGTCCTCAGCCTCAACTTCGTCTTGGCGTTCGTTGTAGAATGAGGACTGATCTTATTATGGTATCGGAAATTTCTAATGTTATACAAATGAAAAAACCCGACATATAGACAAGGAATCCGTTTGATTTACATACGAGCCGTATTACGTGTTCCCTAAAATAATAAAATTGAAAAGACGATTTTACAATTAACCTTCTCACCGAGAACTGGAGCAGTACGAGAGAAATGGCCAGACAACGACGAATAAGAAGGGATCGAACCAGAGAGAAGACACAGGGACGAGCATAGAGAGATGTAACGAGAAAGAGTCTACCCTAATAAAAACGGCTTCGTTTTTCTCGCGGCATGGTAACATAGTTGAGACATCGTGCACCGAGACGTTCCAGTTATTTATATTATAGAATTTTTTTTTATCAAAAAATGCTTAATTTAAAAAAAAATATTTTTAAGCATTGTTTTTCCTAAATGAATTATCTTGAGAGAGAGAGAGAGAAGCAACATGGTTTGAGCGATCCCGTTGATATTTTCTTTCTTAAATACTCTAACTCAAGAACAGTTACTTGTTGCGGTATTGACAAACACGTATGAGATAATTTTGAAAGAGACAGAAGACGACAGAGAGAGAAGAGAGAGAGAGAGAAAGAGAGAAGAGATATAACATGACAAAGAGAGAGACCCGAGAGAGAGAGCCAGAACATAATTTACAGCGACTACCCTGGAGTCCGCATTCGCTATCAGGTCTCAAAAGAAAGAAAGAATAGAGCAGAGCTCGAGAGAGAAGAGAAAAAGAGGGGACACCACAGTCACTCGTAATTTGTTAAATTGTACTGTCTTATTGAAAGTACTAGCGTCTACAGGATCACGACTGATATGAATATCACTCCCAGAATTCATGTGGCTGTGAAAAATAAGAAAGATGGCGTATTTGTTCAGTTTTGTAACAGTTTAAAGTCAAATGCGGAATAAATCACCTCAGAAGTCCGCGTGAAACAGTCTCGATCACATATATGTCGTGCGGCACTGATTAAAAAGTCAAAATCTGTGAGAGCATCGGGTCATGCAACTGCAGTTTGATTAAGCTAACTACCGAATGCGACGCACGTATTTTTTTCCCCTTATTGAAAAATCATCGATAATTTAAGGTCACCTTTTATAACTCTAATGCAATATATCCATTGTCATGCGGTAAAAAACTTACACTTAGGATAATCTCATTCCATCCTTACACCTCTCTCGCACAAATCAAAAAAGTTAATTTATATATTCGATTAGCAAATTAAATTCTGTACTTTTAAAATATTACAAAACCAATGGTAACAAGTGCTAAAAGAGAAACCATGGAAAATAATAATTGGCGTAGAACTGACCTTATATTATAGCTCTATATAATGGGGTATGGACGGGGGGGGTGATTAATAAAGTGTGGTCGGTTTAAAATATTTAGTGTAGAGATAATCATCTTAAGAAATGTTGCGAAGAAAAAAGCTAACAATTTGTTCGAAACAATAATATGGGTTGGAGGGGCTTGGTTATTAGGTATTGGCATAATGTAGATAAATATGGTTGGGGGGGCAAACTTCTTAAAAGTTCACTTCCATGCAAGATGGGGGTCTGTAGAATGGTGAGGGTTTGAGACTATATGTACTTCTAACCATTCATGGATTAAAAACACGAAACTTTGAGTCAAAGCACAATGAAACTAAATAAAGGGGGGCGAGAGTATATAGAAATAATCTAGTGAAAAGGGATACGAGGTCCGGGAATGAGACCAACAATCTTTTTTCTACACCAGTATTGTACATGGTCAGAAAATAAAAGTTATCTTTTGACATAAAAGTGAGTGTTGTCGGCAGGGCGTAAAACGTTTTTGCCCGACCTCCGCTGCCCTAGGCTCACCCTTCCTTTCGCCTATCAAAATGGCTTAGGCCCAATAAACGTCAAGGGGGATTAAGAAGAATCTTTG
>CAJDSM010036398.1:4970-14982 GCA_903981925.1 Ostrea lurida | reverse complement strand
CGGAATTCTGTTCCAACGAGTAACCATCTGTGTTTTGACTCGCGTTAAATCGTTATCAGCACCAAAGTAACAATGAACCTGGTGGTTTGTGCGGACATGAGTACATCATCAGACTAAACCCAGTTGGAAAATATTATGAAGGATCAATGTTTGCCTTGAGTAATTATCTGGGGGTGGAGGTGTGGATATATTCAAAATACATAGATACTAGTACACGGTATATAGCCTTATGCTGTGTCGAGACACAAGCCACATTTCATGTTTTGGGTAGATATCTCCAAGCTTAAAACCACTAATCCCAGCGTCTGTACAGGTTTTATTGTCAGATTAAAACATTTGATGAAATATTGGCTAATCTAGTAATTAGTGTTTACCTCAGCATCAGTCTGACCAGGCCCTCAATTTCTACCAGATAAATTGAATTCGGTCCAGGAACAATTCATCTATCCAGTACTATTCACTGTTGAACCTTCACATATTATAAGCCACTACTCTCTGCAGTTTACTTGTCTTTGCTGTATGTACCATTAGTTGGTTGTTTACTTATGTTCGACATTCTAAGGACATGCTTCAAAGAAAAACATTCTCAAATATAATAAGATCCTGCCTAGCCCAGAAAGAATGGCGGTGGCTGACCAATTGCATGACGGCGCATGAATTTTCACTGTATGGGTTGTTTTTTTGAGAATCCAGGAAGTAGGAGACTACAAGCATTTGAGTGCGTATACCAAACAATAAGATATTGTGAGGTCCAGGAAAGAGTAAGGAGACTTAAGCTGAAGTAATACGCCAAAAACCAAAAAACAGTTACATTATCTTTCTTTATATTGAATCTACTTTTTATTATCAATGGATTTACATTTATGCTCAATATTTTCACGAATATAACAATGTTGAGTCGTTGTAATACCAATATCTGTCAGAAACTGGAACCAATAGAGTGGAATAAAAGAAAAAAGAAAGGAGTATATTAAGCCATGCAGGCATGCACTACAAAAAAAAGAACACACCCATGGCTCTGTTAATTATCGCTGTCTAACATAGCAGCTGCAGAACCGATATATCTCCGGAGGGAAAGAATCAGGATATACATAACATAGTTAACAGAAATTGTAGCTCTCTAGTAATCAGTCCTATTTTACTCCTGAGAACACAGTGCTCTGCAGCGTAATTCTACGAAGAAAAGTTTATCTAATTAGCCTAAAAGCAGAAGGATGTTAAGGTACATGAACAAGGTTTGTTCTTCAAAAAATAAATAACAATGATTAACGCAACCAACAGGTCTGAGCTATATTGATTACTTATATCCAAAACCGTTAATGAAGTTTAACAAATTCTATTGGAGCGGGTAGTGACCAGGAGCGGGTAGGTTCCCTTACTTTGTCATATTCGTCTATACACAGCTTAACAAAATTGAGGTTCTACATATAAGGGCTGCTTTCAAGTTTATTGAGAATGGCGTGCTCTTCACTACAAGGACATACTATAAAACCAAAGATCATTGGACCAAAAATTTGAGCTCGGCGTCAAACAATTACAGCTTGAGGGACCAGCAGAAATTAAAATTCGAATAGGGTGGGGATTCTGTTGGCTCACAGGTGTCGTACTACATGGGCAGTTGGAGATTACAAAGGTTTTGTCTATATCTGATTCTGAGGATGGTAATGCTTAATAATTAAAGATTCACGTACTGTACTCAAACACAAAAAAAATAAAAAAAAATAATTCCATTGGGCAATCCTTAAATCCTGGACCTATGAGGTGAACTTCTAACGTGCGTAGTAACAATAATTGCATGCCCAGCAGAGGTATACCATATAATACATGAGATACATAACGACTCATAATGATTTTTGTGAACCCTACATAACTAAAGATATCAACAACAAATCAGGGGATATATATTTCTAAGGAAATCTAGAATCATCATACAAATATGGCTACTAATGGGTTGTGTAAGATACCCAACCATCAAGGCTTGAAACTTTTTTCACGCTTACTAAGCAATTTTTTTACAACAAAAGGTCTGTGAATGAGTTTCCCATGTATTCCACTTCTACGAGTGTCCAACAATTTTTTAATATATACAGAAATATGACACAGACCAACTGATTGAAGCACAAGCACAACAGACCAAGTTTTTGTAAAACATATTGTAACACAATGGATAATATCGACGGTCTAAAAAAATTATGGGATTAAAATTCAGTAATTTTGCCTTACACTTGGACTATTTAGTTTTAAAAACGGTTTTCATATGTCATTCTTTGGGTGTGTAAAAAAAAAATTGGTATCACAGAGTACATGTATACATGTATTGATTACATCTAATCAACTTAGATATAAAAAAAATGATTTTTTACTTTCCATCTTGAAGTGAAAAAGAAAAAAAAAACGAAAAAAAAAAATATTGTAGGCTCAAATGTGCTGACGGGAATTTTCTGTGAACAAAAAAAATTTGTCTTTATTACCAATCTCGATTTAAAAATAATTGAACAGGCCAAAACTTTTCCAATTTTAGTATCATTCCTACACATAAATAACACAGACAAATTTTTTTTTTTTATTTGAAGCATAGCAACAAGAGAATAAACCTCCATATTCATAGATTGCTTAAAGATAGCAGAAATAAAATTGTTTTAATCTTTTTTTTGACCTAAAAGTCACAAAGTAAAATTAAGCCTAGTTTCAATGGACCTTAACTGAATTTTGGGGGATAATCGCTAATTGCCCAACATTCAATTGTCTTGACAACACTCCACTCGACTTCTATTTAAACCGCACGCACAAACCAACAACAATGCGCTTCATATGTACTGTAGCTGTTGTTGCACTCTTATCTACACTCCAATTTCCCATAGGAACGATTCCTGTGTGTGTCCATGAATAAATATTATTGAATGTTGGTTTATACAAAATGCATTATATTTTCTCGATAGTTCTTCATGTTGATTAATCTTTAATTACATGGACCAGCAAGAAATAAATATCCTCATCTATATTAAACAGGCACATGCCACCGTTTGCTTTTTATGTATCATTTGTCAAGTTCTGAATACTGTCTGGAAACTCGTTTTTAAACGAATCAACTTCAGTTCTGGCCAGCCAAGGGTCTTCTTTGGCCACTTGTGGAAGGCTTGTTCACAAATGGCCCTCTTCTGCACTCTTGGTCTCAAAGTGGGGAAATCCTCCACCTTGCTTTGCACCAATCTGTGCTCTTTTAGCCTCGTAACCGTTTTCCAAATACAAAAATTAAAATTTCAAAATCTGTGGAACTATGAAGCACTATATAACAGATTCAAAATTCAAATTTTGATTCTTCGTATCTTAATTTGATGAGCAACTAAAGGCGTAGGACCCACGAAGGTACAAAACACCCTGGGAAAGATGTAACGACCAATCATCATGAAATATTAATAAATTACAAAGAAATTTGATTAAAATCGCCATATTTTATGGTAAGTCTGAAAAGTGAAAACTTCAATATAAGCAGACACGCTAATTGGAATCCCTCAATCTTTATAATTTTTTTTGTCAAGTTTAAATATAGATGCCACAGGGAAAGTGTCTAGCATTTTATAATATTCTTCTTGAGATCCATATGTGCTCTATTTCAAAAATTTAGTGTGTCTCAAAAGTAGGGGGTGATTTAAGCGGGGCGAATTCTCTGGGATTTTATATATTTCATTTGATGTTTGGGGTGTTAGTAGCATCTAATATAACACCAATTGCAAAACTCCAAATTTATTTACCATCCCGAATAAAAACTTATCGTACATAAGGACCTAATCAATTGTGCACGGAAAATTAATTTTGTTTAAATTTTACTTTAATTATTAGATCGATTTTCACAGGGCTGATTTCTCCATCATGGGCACCTACCCCTTTGCAATTGAACAAACAATTATTATTTTTATTTCCCCGTCACCATTTATGCATCTATATATAAATTAGAGTACGTTACAGACTATCTAATTACGCCTGTTTTCCCAGTCTATTTATATTTCCTATTATGAACAAAATTGAATTCTCTGACGGTCCCTGGGACTCTTGATGAGGAATCGTTCTCCCTGCCAGTGTCCAATGCTTGGAATGTAAATTTGGCCATTGTGACATCAAAATATACACACACACAGCAGCTCCCCCTGTTAGATTAGAGAAAGGCGACACCTAGCGACTCTGACAATATGCTCTCAAGTCCAGCCTGATATCCCATATCTGTCAGAAAACATACTGATGGAGCATTGTGGTTAAACTTTTACTGAACCCTCTCAGAGATGATATATATTAACAGCTTATGTATATTCAAAGGTAATCAATCAAAGCATAGATTTGCTGATCCGCAATACGTAAACTGTTTGCTCCAAAATTAAATATTTTTCGTGTCAGTGTGTTAGCTATATGCACTACATGGTGTAGGTGCGTGTGTGTGTTGTGGTGTGTGTATATATATATATTAAAATTTAAAATCTAGAAGATCAAAAAGAATGACAGCAGTCCGTACAATAATAAAACCATTTTTTTATTGTAACGGCTGCTGTATCTTGTGATTCATTTTTAATTATTTATCATATACCCAAACCCATATCTCTTTGGAAAATATATATATTTATATCTAGCAATTTTGTATTAGTATTTTTGCTAAAGATAATTTTTGATATTATTACCTCTGTTATGCCCATGAACGCTGATAACCTCAGTTTTTTCCGAGATGTCAACTGAAACGAGTACTAGTAATAACTCACACTAGGAACATATGCTATCCTGAAATCCAACTAAATATCCCATCTGCATGTCATTTTCATCGCGTACATATCAATTAAACTAAAAATAATTTTAAATATCGCGTTCTTTACATACAACAATGAATATTAACAAGAACCCGAAGGGCCAATCGCTCACTGAGCACACGCTGACTCTCACTACGAATGAAGCAGCAAGTATTGGGAAATTTAGAATGTAACCACTTATGTGACACTAAATCTAAACCCTTATGATGGGTGAGGCATATGCTGAAACTGTAAAAATTTACATCACATCATCAGGAACGGCTTTCAGGTACAAACATCGATCTTCATCTACTGGTTCAAGGAAAACGATTTTTTAAAAGAATTTCCATAATATCTGATGTAAAACTATTTTGATCCACCTATGACGGCCTCATCTACCCCCGAGGGTCATTTGATTTGAACAAACTTGAAATCTGACCACTATATCCAGAAGATTTCCATATAATTTCAGCCTTTTCGGCCATAGGTTACTTGAGAAGTAAGATTTTTTAAAATTTCTCCTAATATATAACAATGTAAACTTACATGCATCCCCTATTGGGGGCCCATAGTACCCCCGGGGTCATAGATTTGAACAACTTGCTCTGATCATCACACTATAATCAGGAAGCTTCCATATTAAATTTCACTTTTCTGGCCCATTATGGTTCGTTCGAAGAAGAAAGGATTATTTAAAGTGACACCGACCCCATTTTGCCGCATTTTCATTGACTTACTCCCCTTTGATTGAGCCACTGGTCCTTCAACTGAACAAAATTGAAGCCCTTTCACCCAGGAATGATAGTGTACAAGTATTCGGTTTTCTTGAATTTGGCTCCCCCCAAAGCCGTTCTTGAGAGAAGTTGGGCGACAATGTGAAAACAGTCTTCGACGGCAACAACCAACGACGCAGACAAAATTTTGATCAGGAACAAGCTCACTTTGAGGGCCTTGCGGCTCAGGTGAGGCCTAAAAAAAAAGTATTTCTCAATCATGATTCAAATTTTGACGGATTTCGCGAATAATTTTAAATCCAGGAGGGGAAAAATTCAGCAAACGCAAGAAAAGTGTATGGCCAATTGAACTTAAAAAAAACCCGCTGATGAAACTGAACGATAATTTATATTTCAGAATTAATATGTATGGAACTTTCACAACTATCTAAGCTTATTTATATGGAAAGCAGTGTGCAAAATTCAGCAAGGAGGAAACTAAAGTAAAAGACAATTGATTATCCATCCATGGTATGGTCTTTCCTTGAACCTGGTGAACAGAAGGGCAAGATTAAAGAATTCAGCATTGGGTCCCCATTCTGAAATAATATCAACAACAGCAATCGTGAAAAGTTATACATTAATCAATAATTTTTAAAACGATACACTTTTTCACTTTCGAGTAATCAAAAATTTGCGTCTTCAATATTCATTTTGTATGTGCAAAAGTAATACAATAAATGTCACTTAATAAAATAAAATAAGACCATTGGTTTTTTTCAAAAGAAAAAAAAATAACGGTATATAATAATTATATACTACATGACTTCTTAGGCTCATCCAAAAATTTTGCCCATAGTAAACAAGGAACCATGAGGACAGTGTATTGTTGTGATGTACTATCAGCGGGCAAATATTCTGGTCATGTTCGTCAGAAGTCATTTAATATCTGTATATGTTCTGAGATAGTAGAAAAAAAAATAAATAAAAAATTAATATAAAAAGAAATGTTTGACGAAAACGATAAATTGCCCCCATGAGTGCAAAATTTCAAAAGAATGCGCTTATTCCTGTTTAAAGGTAATTATTGAAATCTGGTGCTCCTTTAACAAGGCAAAACTAATCATTAACAAAGTAAAGTGGTTAAATACAAAACCATATTCACATCAATGACATTTACGATTCAGAGTATTTGAGAACACAAAATACAACACATATGACAAATCTTAGCATGTTGCTGAAAATTGGCGCAATCAGGATTGACCCTTGTTGCATCTTTGGCCATGTGACCCAAAAAAATTCAATTAGGAGAATCATTTCTCGTCTTAAGGACAACCCTTAACCCAGTTAGTTGTTAATAAGGCAAAGGAGGGTCAAAAAGATTTTGCAAGCGGACAACACATGGTTAAAGGACCAGTGCGGATTTAGACCCCCTGGAGCCTGTTAACCCACCTACTTCTGTGACCCTTACTATCCTAAAAATCACAGTTGGATCATTCCTACTCTACTAAAGGGGCACCCACGTTGTACCCAAAGTATAGTGTACTCAGATCATCAAGCGAAAGGGGGTCCAAAAGATAATTGACCCGCGGGCACCCAGCACCATACTAGACACTGACCCACCTTCCGACTACCCTTGACCTTTTCGCACATGTGACCCTGGAAAGATCTCATAGAGGGGACATCTCAACACCTCTACTGAAGCGAGCAACTCCCTCCCCTTTGAGACCACAAGTGTGAATTGGTTATCACTTATAATCAAGCCAAAGACAGAGTAGTCAAAAGACATACTACACTTGACTGCGGCGGAGACAAAAGCACATAGCGGTCTAACGAACGGAACTGACCACTTGCCTGACTATCTCGTGTGACCTGGAAAATCAATAAAGGCAGGGGCAGGTCACCCCTCCTCTAGACAGTTGTCTGTTGTTCGAGAAGAGATCTTTGACTTCTGATCCCCAAAACCTTCCAATCAGCGATAACATCATTCTCACCCACATGGTTTTAGTGAGTTGTAATGTATGACTATGGCTGCACAAGCTTCTTCGTATGCAGGTTGCTTGACCTTTATGGAGGATTCTCTTAGAAATTCAGATATGAAACAATCTTCGTTCCATGAGTCGACCATTGATACATGGATGCTTATATTGGTCGACTCGCAGGTAGGCAAGGTATAAACACTGATTAAGACGCTGCGGAACTCATTGGCGCAAGTGCAGTCTTTAGAATGGACGCGACTAACACCAGATTCCACTGATCCCCCGTTCACTTATTGTAAGAAGGGGTAGTTAATAATGATAAAAAGTCTCATGAGTCAGTGCCAAATATTTGCACTTAGTTTCAATTAATATGAATAGACATTAAAGAAGATGTTTTTTTCAAATGCTTACATTAACTCTGTACAAGATATTGGCCCGCATCCTGGCGGTCGAATCTAACCTGGGGAACTGCATTCCCAATTTAAAGTTTTGGTAGAGCGACTTGCCAGCTTACAGTCACAAATGGATTTAAGTATTTTTCTTAGAGCTTAGCTAGCAGTTCGTAGGGTGAAGAAGGGGTTTTGAATATGTGCTCACTTCCTGTAAGACATATGCCCCCCACTAAGGTACATGCGGTCGCAATAGAGTAAATAATTTATGTGTCGAATTGCGTGCACGACTAGCATGATCCCCAATTGATCTCCATGGACATTCTATGAACCCATACTATTGATGATCTGCATAAAAGAATTTGAATTGACCTTTCATGTTACTCGACGAGCCAAGAAAAAATTAGTTCAAATTGTTAACATTAATCACTACCATGTTTTGGCCTCCCACCCTAATATCAAATGCCCTTAACCCATAGGATAACGCAGATTCTATTCTTGATGTGAGATGAGAGTATGCACCCTACACTGTTTCCCAAGGGAAATATTCGCCTTCATTTTATAAATTAATTGCTAATTAATTGCATAAAGGGAAAATTCGTTTCCAGGATTTTACACACCGGGATAGCCAAATTTACTAATTTCGTAGAGGCCTTACTCATGTACACACTATGGTATTTAGGTTAGTCTTAAGACATGTGCGGTTGATAGACTAATTTAACTAATTTTTTGGATATTTGTCCACTTTTTGGGCAGATTTTTCAATACCTTTTCAAGACCTTCTCAGGGTACAGACATTCGTGGAAGTCAATTTCTGTGCCTCTTGCCCAGTGCGCTCTTACAAATTTGAAAAGTGTAGTCTCGTCCAAGCAGAAATGAAAATGTTCGCTGTTACGGAGCGACGCACGTCGCACGAGCCGCCGGACGAGACAATTTGCAATACGGCATCTGGGTTCTTACTAGAAGGTGACGTAAAACAAAAGATAATATTATAGGAGCTTAGAGAAAGTGTAATAATATACTTATATAGAATTGTCAATTATACATGCAAATAATCCACAGGCATGCCTTGGTTAGTTTTAAAATTCCGCATTGTGCTGAATATATTTGAAAATTGACTACTTAGGACTTTTACAAGATTCGTGTATTTTGTCAAGGGAAATGAATGCCATGTTACAATGTATACAAGAAAGCTGAATTAAAGAAGTACTGTAAAAAAAAAATATGGATTTTCATCGGGGATTTAATTTTGTTACTTTTGTAGGTAAAAAAAAAATAACATAAATAAATCCACGACGAATATTTTCACTGAAAATTAATATGTATCAATCAACGAACATTAATATCAACGGATTTATTATAAGATTCAAAACCACGAAATTTTAAACCCATGAAGATAAATGATTTTAAAGAGTTTTGAATTGATATCAATAAACCCGAGAAATTTTCAAAACATCATTTACAATGTATCATTATCAGTACAAATTCGATCTATACGAAATAAAATTGCCATGCAATACAATTACAGATCGTATGCATCTACTTGGTTACTTACAAACACCAGAGATATTGAATAGTTGACCGACAATCAGCTACAGCAATAAGCTACGTCGCGTGCTGCCTGGCTCTGAAGGATGTACGGGGTGTGTTTCTTTCTGCGAGTCGGCGTGATTTTACTCGGCTGTGGTGAGTCCCTCACATTGCATATCTTACCTGTTGACACGATAGTCCTTAAATTATTAGTAAATTAAGTAATTACTAGCATCAATATAATTGTTTATTGGTAATTACAATAAAACTGTTAAGCAATTAGGGAAAACACTATAATTCTTAAGGCATTTAAAGTAATATACTACCGCCGTTAAGTACTTAGAAAATGATAAAATAATTAATAACTAATAATAATACCGTATAAGTAGAAATTTTAGCGAGACGAAAATATAGCGTTTTCTCCATACAAAGCGGTATTTTATTTTAGAGGTAAATAATGTTAGCGATTTTATAATCTATTACTTTGAAAAGCTATTTCAATGATTTGGAATGAATTGTTAGCGATATCTAATTTTAGCGATCTCAAAGACCTCGCTAATAATGCCAAAATTAAATCCTCGCTAAAATTTCTGCTTATACGGTAATAACTAATAATATGATAGTGATAACTG
>CAJDSM010036393.1:1235-23862 GCA_903981925.1 Ostrea lurida | reverse complement strand
CATTTTCATCTGAAATTTATGTTTGTTAAATTATACAATACGCTAATATTAAAATGAACTGGCAGTTTTCAAAGCGGTTAATTATATATACACAGAGCTGTTCTAATTCTTGACCGGAGCGCTCTATAGCTTTCTAATCTATGACCGCCGACGTTAACTTGAACAGTCTGTGACTGCTTGATGACCGCTTCCGCGGTCTGTCAAGTTAAGTAGAACACCGCTCCTGTGACTGCTACTGTGCCGCTCGCGTCTTGCTCTAAGTTAACGTAGTAGAACAGCTGCTGTGACTGCTCTAAGTTAACTTAGAGCAGTTCCCATGACTTCTTGTGTGACCGCTTTTGCGTCGGCATCTAAGTAACTTAGAGCATTCTCATTGACTGCTTCCGATGATGTTGGGCGAGAGTATAGAACTGGTCGCATCTGTACTCTTTTTATTTGTGTGTGTAGGTGATAGAGCATGTACTTTTTGTGATGTTTTTGTTATAAAAAGATTATGTGCCGTAGATTCAATCAGTGACACTTGAAGTTTGAGCATTATTGTTCAGTATAAGTTTTGAAAGTTTATTGATCCATAAAGCATGTACATCAGTTTTAAGGGTGAGGCAATAGTATATCCTGAAATTCATTATGTGCCTATGTTTGGTTCCATTACTATTGTTAACTTGAATATAAGTAGTTCATAATGGCTGCGCTGTTCGACTAACCTTTGCAAAGAATACAATAGTATGCAGTTTACATATATCACTGAGGGAGTTAGCAGGGTTCCAGTTCCCTGAAGCCATGACTATTTCCCGAGGCGGATTTGGGCCCGATTTTATTATCAAATTTGCCGACACAAACCTTTTCACCGGCACGTTAAGCTCAAAATGATTTTCCGTCTCATCTGGGCTTCAGAAGTCTAAATTCAAGAACGGACATACTTTTACGAAATTTTGAACTTTTCCCCGAGGGCCTGACCGCCATAACAAATAAATCAAGGTAACACTAAATACACATACTATTACGATGAGAAAAAATAAAGAAATTGTATATGCATATTGTTTGTTTTGATTCTCTGATTCAATAAATTCATTGAATTGACTAAATCTTTTGCAGTTTTGTGACGTCACGTCATGGCGACCAGGCCTTTGAATCAATGTTCACAATATCGTAAAAGTATTTCCGTTGTTGGATTATTACAAATAAATTTAGACTTCTGAAGCGATAGTTTTGTTTCGGCAAATTTGATAACAAAATTAGGCCCGAATCGAGGAAGGGGTCAGAATGTCCTGTTTATACATGTATTATATAGATACTGTAGATATTTTCCCCCTTTAACCTATTTACATATATTTATCGATTAAAATTCATATACTTGTGGATAAACACGGATCCCTGTACATATCAGAGGTGGGGTCAGGTGCCTAGGAGGAATAAGCATCCCCTGCCGTGAGTCGTTTATCTTGATAAGGTAAATGGAATTATTCGTAGTAAAATAGTCAGTGAAAATCTGTGTATATCAAACGGCACAGCAATGGTACAAAGCACGGCAGACATCATTTTTTTTTCAAAATGGCAGGTCATATTAACAAACTTAACTAAATTCCTTCTTAAAACGATATGTTTGTCAATTTTCAAAAGACAAAACGTCGTGAGATGTGACGAACTAATTAAAAATATTTTTTGTGTTTTTTTTCACGATTTGACTATCTTCGCTAGCCAAGGGTTTTCGGTCCACTCCGCTGCCCATTAACCCTTGGCCGATATGCTTTGCAAATTGTCGGTCACTTTTGATTGGAAAATTATAGTAAGCGATGTAACAATGAAATCCCATTTTACATTTTATGGCTTTGAACTTTTTACAGCCAGCGTTTACAATCGAGGAAAATCTCTATGCGAGATTTGTTTGTCTGAACTTAAAAAAAAACCCAGCGAAGAACAATTTCATGCACAAGAACAACTAATAGAAGTTCTAAGATTTGAGCCGTCGAGAGATAAATCTGAATTTCTGGGCTTCCATCAATACATTCATGTACATTGTATTAAGGGCAAACTAACTACTCAACTTTATGACAAGCGGGACGATTTTTTATCACTTCACTCATCACGTACAAGCTTCCCATATTATGGATGGTAGCAATAATTCCATCATCACCTGCAATAATGGTGTCTATGTCTACTTATTCGATACGGCAAGAGCTTTTGTCTATCTGCGTGACGATCAGTTTTTCTGAATCCGAGGCACGGCTACTTGACCACAAGTTTGTGTCGCAGGGTTTCAACAGTTACGTTTATAATGGCGCAATTTCGTAAATTAATATTTGGTCGTTATATTACAAACTAGTAAGTTGTAACTAATAGTGACTCTGCCCATTGAGTCTAATACTTATGATGTCGTTTTATCAATAACCATTGTAATAGGTGTCACCGTTTTCACCTACTGAATTTTGATTAACGGATTGTTCCGTCTAACTCTGGTAATTTCAAGGACACATATGGGCGGTTAAGCGTGAGGAGCGTTGAACCGTGCTACATACCAGGGGATGTTTATTTCACTTCCTAGGCAACCCTTAATCCGACATCTGGTAGATGTTCCAGGGGTCTCGTGGTTTGCCCAAACTCTTTCATTGCTTGGGTATTTGTATTTATCTACATTTATGGACTTTAAGATTGAATCAGCTATTCGTATATCTATGGACTTTACATTGTATACTCTTGTGGTATATTTGCCCGCATTTACTACAGATTGCCTGAATTCTAAAAACTTGTTGTTAAATAATACAAGTTAAAGGTCCTAAGCAAAACCAAGAACTGTTACAGTTTGTCAAGTATTCGTCAAGACGTTCTTCCATAATATACTTACTGAAGCGGTGACCAACAACGTACAGTGATAAATCGACGAACAGGACTGTTTATTCTTACCACTTCCCCAATTCTTATTCTCCCACAAACACATCATGCTCTTATCCAACACGGCTTCGAATTCCTGCTGTTGAAAACATCGGTTAAGATGTTTCGAATTCACGTCAATCTGTATAAAATCAGCTCACTCTTTGATCTGCCTCACCTTAGATTTTCGACTTGCAATGACTATAACGTACATAACGGCGTTATCTCACTGTGCACTTAATAATTATCAATCAGAATTAGTCATGCTTTAGCCGACAGCGTAGATCAGCACGTAATGACCTACAATTTATACAAAGGCATATTTGCGAAGGTATTGGGGAGTGAGTGGACGAAAACTCTTGCGCAGCGAAGATGGTTTGACGGCGAGGTCCCTTGCCTGCCGTATAGTTCAATATCATGCACCAGGTGTATTTTTAATAACTACATCCCACCGTGATGCATGTGCAATAGATCATCATCTATTACCTTGCAGTTTTCAATTGCAAAATACATACTCAAGTTCATTGAAATTGTTTCAATACTTTGGCGTAACATAAGTCAAATAATGTAAAGCAAGAATGATGAACAGTGGCCAATCTTCGAAGCCCAAATATAATACAAACAAAAAGAGCTCTGGGCAAACACGACCCTCTGGACATACCAACGAGGTGGATCAGGTGCCCTAAGCTGAGTAAGCATCCCCTGTTTGACCGTCACGCCCGTGCGAGCCCATAGTCCTTATCTTGGTCTCTTCTCTTCCCTAACGTTTGGAATTAATTGACATGTATTTTTTGGAGTGTTTGCTCTTTATTTTGTGCTTTTAGTATAAAGCCACTGTGCCATTTTTTCGTATGCTCATCGACCGTATCACCTAGTATGGCCTGAAAAGAAAAGAATACATCATAGAATCAGAATTATTTATTTCAAAAAGTAGTCATAACTTTCATAGATTTCAATTCAACTTCCTCCATGTCCGCGGAAAGATGCACTCCAAAGATACATGTAATCCTTACCACTTGTTCCATTACCAACAAGCATTATGTTTTGTTGAGAAGGGTGTTTCCAGAATCTTTTTTCGTCAAATTAAAATCAGGATACTTGTAACGATTCACGCCTTATGCGAGAAATTATAAATCCCTTTTGAATTTACATGATATATTCATTAACGTATTATTCTCGCTTCGGCCAAATTTTTATCCATTTCACTGAACAACAAATAACAGTGAATTAAAATGTGGTAGTAAATATGTATTCCAAATATTATCAGAATGAACAACTTAACCTTTCGTATTTGCAGCACGCCCTCAAGAAATCTGAAAATTAACCCTGTCACAATTTCAAAGCAGTGGGAAGTTACCTGACAATCCTCTCAGAAGGGACAATGCACATGCAGAGGAAACATTTCATTAGCATCCTTTCCACTAGCGGACCAATGCACTATAAGAAGAATGCTTTTAATGACAGCCTTCACCACCCGCTACACTGTTACTGTCAGTTAAAACATAGCCCTCTACGCAATACAAAAGTCATGTTGATGAAGAGTGTCTTTTGACTGCTATCCCGAATGTGATAGCCATAAGAAATATTTGGAATCGTATTCAAAATTGGTCGCTACCGTAGATGGCAATTGCGTGCCTCGATAAGGAAAAGAACAAAAAAAGTTTTTACGCGGAAACGTACGAAGTTACTATGTGATTTTTGGCTATTCCCAGTGCTGCCTCTTGTAACAGATAGCGGATTTCAGATATGATTGGAGAGTGAATCATTTTTTATATATATTATGTGCGTATGTAACTTATCTTGTCTAAGGGTGGAAACTAACTGTTCCAAAGTATTTTGAGACAGACGACATAATAGTGAGGCATTTTCTCGATTACTTATACTGTTAATTTTTTATTCAAAAGTTAGTACTCTGAACTCGGTGGGTTCAGACCCAGAGATTACGGTAATTGATACATCTATGGTTTATGGGACAGCACGGTCCCATAGACATCATTGAGATTATTTGGTTGAAGATAATGTATAGCGTTCACTTTAAAAGAGGCAGCACAGCATTATGAATCCATTCGTCGAACAGTTAATAATCTCTATACAGTTAAGGTATATTCATCTTAACAGTAAAATCATTCTCATACAAGAAGTACTTACAATGTTAAACATAGTACAGTATTTATATCAGCTGTTAGTTCTAGATAGTCACAACAGTAACATAATACTGTATACAGGTTAGAAAGGGCTCTTATACAAATAAAGCATTCGAGCATTATATACAGCATCCTGTACGTACAATAAAGCATGACGAGGACATAGTATACAAAATTACGGCAAACCAGTCATCAACAAAATTATTCAAGATTGATTGATTGAATTATTTGTTTTTTGTTTTTTGTCCGTCCGAGAAATATTTCAGCTCATATTGAGACGTTCACCAAGTTGGCGCGTTAGTGAAGGGTTTGATAAATTTAGACCATTGTTCAGTCAGCTCATTGGCTTTAACTATAGCAGTGAAGGGATTTTGCGTGCATAATATCTGCTGCGAAACGGACTCCGTTTTAAAAGGTCATGTTATCCGGACAAGACATCGATGATGTCTTCACCCCTAATTATGGGCCGAGTTAGCTGCTTGGCGAGGGAGCACAATCACTACCTATTTTTTCCAACGTCCTAAGTTTGACCGGCTGCCGGGTGCCGTAGCACGGGGAAATAATTTTAAAACAAAAATTAGATTGGAGGAAGCACTCGAAACTATCTTAAGTTGGTTGTTCTCAGAATCGAACTTCGTAATTTGAAGGAAACTATCTAGCTTTAAAATGGAACGTATACCAGCATATTCAAGTATTTAGGATAAACAAAAAACATGGATCGTAGGCTTCTTTACAATGCGATAGAATTGTGAAATGCTTGTATCTTCGACTTGCAACTCAACAAATGACATTCAATATTTTATATATGACTTGACCATAGAAACTACCATAAAGCTGTACATTGTAAACACCTTAAGGGAATGAAATTATTAAAATGTTAAACCTTTTTAAACAGCTCAAAACGTGTTCAGATGCCTTCCTTAAAAGGGTATTTCGTAAAGCGCGTTGTTGTACTATTGTACGGACGTTTCGAAAAAGGTATTAGACAGCAAAGGCTTTTTGTATTATTGGCGCGTGTAACCAGATCAGACGGTCAAGCGTACAATGAAGTCAAAAGCTCTGAAATTTCAATTCGCAAAATAAATCATACTACAGGATAAATGGTATTTATAGCCACGGTATTAGTACCATATAAGACATGTTCCAAAATCTGGACCAATGGTGGGTCTGAAGCCTTGTGGGTCAAGAAGTTCGCGTTTCTAAAAAGCATCGTCAGCAAGCACACGGCAATTGTAATCTTAGATTCTAGCAACATCTCATTTCGAATATCCGACAATTGTTCCTTACCACACACAGATTAATTATAATGTATATGTCGGGAATGAACGCGATTTCAGGTACAAACGATTAATAATATCAAAACTGATATATAAGTGACGGTTATACTTCATAAATTAAGAAGGACAGGCGATGTGGTAATCCACAACTGTACCCCAGGGCTGACGAAAAATGGTCACCAATTCACTTCTAACTCTATGTTCCTTTAATGACAGCGAGTTCTCGAGGCCTTTGGAATTTGTTGCAGAATTAAGATACAAACCACATATAATTGTTTAGCCTAATGTCAACACTTGTAACAATGTATATTAAAGGGGCGGATGGGCATTCGTTTTCAAGGGTAACATATACGTGTTCTAGATTTTTTAAATTGTTCTGCAATTTTTTGAATGTCTTACAATGCTCTTAACTTTAGGGTATATTGTCGATCAAGTAAAATTTGTAACAACGATCAGGTGTTTTGTTAGAGGTAATCACGATACAGTATAACACTATACAAATATATCATCTATGCAAAAAAGTGCATCGTAGTCCAGATAAAATCATTCCAGACAATTTATATAAGTCATTCTAGTTAAGTAGTATATCATCGATACATAGGTATAATCATCGTAGTTACAGTTAGAAAGCATCGTAGGAAGTAAAGCATACGTAGGTTGACATATAGTCCATCTGGTATTACAGTAGTATGTCGCATTCGTTAGAAGAGGTAAATTCATCGTGTAGTACAGTGGAAAGTCATCGTGTTAGTTACATGTGTGTAGTCTTAGTCATCTGGTGAGAACAGAGTATAGTGCCATCTGTATTGACAGGTATAAGAGCATTGTAGACATAGTTTATAGGCACGGAGTAAGGGAGGTGAAGCAGCGGAAGATTGACAGAATAAAGTCATCGGTTAGTACAGGGAGAAATGTCATTCGGGTAGTACAGAGTGAGAGGGCCCCGTGTGATACAGTGAGAAAGGTACGGAGACATGGAAGGTAGGGCGAGTCTGGTTAAAGGTGACAGTGAGGAAAGTCATGGAGTACAGGATGATAGGCCAGTTAAGGACAGTTTAAAAAGCATCGCTTGGACGTAAGGTGGAGGATAGGCATCTTGGTAGGACAGGTGAGTAAAAGCAGCGGAAGACAGTGAGTATAGCTCTGTTAAGTTAACGTGAGGATTAAGCATGTTCGGTTAGTACAGTGTATAGTTCTCTGTAGTTACGATTTAGTGTCATCTTGTAAACAGTTAGTATAGTTCACTGTAGTACAGTATAAGGTCATCTGTAGTACAGTTCTAGATAATCATCTGTCAGTACAGTTAGGTAAAAGTCAATCTGTACTGTACATAGTAATATCACTGTAGTACAGTGATATATGTCATCTGTATTTACAGTTAAGTATAGTCATCTCTTCTCTCGCAGACTGTATAACATGATTAGTATAGTCCGATTCGTAGAGGTACAGTTAGTAAAGTCATCTGAGTCAGTTAGTTACTAGTCATCTGTAGTACAGGTTAGTATAGGTCCGATATTCTGTAGTTACAGCTTAGTATAGTCTTGTATACAGTTAGTAAAAGTCATCTGTAGTACAGTTAGTATAGTCATCGTGTACCATGTTCGTATAGTCATCTTTAAGTTCCAAGTCATCTGTAGTACAGTAGTAAAGTCATATCCCCCCCTCTGGTGTAGTACAGTTAATAAGTCATCTGTAGTACAGTTAAGGTAAAAGTCATCTGTATAGAATCAGTTAGTATAGTCATCTCGTAAGTTTGGACAGTTTGTTAGTAAGCATCTGTATACAGACATGAATAGTAAAGCATCTGTAGTTAAAGTTTTGTAAAGTCCTTCTGTAGACAGTTTTATAAAGTATTCTGTAGACAGTAGTATAGTCCATTCTATACAGTAGTATACGTCATCTGTAGTAACAGGTTAGTATAGTCCACTGTACGGTAACAGCTAGTAAAGTCATCTGTAGACAGTTAGTAAGTCATCTGTAGACGTTAGTAAAGTCATCTGTAGTCAGTATAAAGTCATCTGAGACATTAGTAAAAGTCATTCTGTAGTACAGTATAAAGTCATCTGTAGTACAGTCAAAGTCATCTGTAGTACAGTACACAGTTTGGTAAAAGTCTAATCTGTAGTAACAGTTACATAAAATCTGTATACAAGTTATATAAGGCATCACACGTTATAACATATAGTACAGTTAGCATGAACATCTGCTGTAGTACAGTTAGTAAAAGTCATCACTGTAGGTAAGTTTAGCCCCAAAACACTCGATAATTTCACCTGGAGCTCAAAACCATTTGCAGTCAATAGGAAATTTACAAATCAAAAATCTGCTTAGGCTGGATCAACCGAAAATGAATTAAATATTTGTGAGCGCTATGACAAAGGGATTTGTAAGATCGGCATAATATGCCAAAAATCCTTTTCAATAATGAAATAATCCGACTAGATTCAGGCTGTTTTTCCCTTCAGCAAATACATAGTTGGGTCTTGTAATGTATACGTTTTTAACAATACGGGGTATTACCCTAAAATCCGGGATGTACCTAGCCGCGTGAATTTACGGTCATCAGTCAAATGATATCCACATTGTTTGGACAAAATCGCCGCAGTTGATCCAGTGAAATTTTGTTCAATAAATTGCAAGATCAAATTTAATTTGTCTTCTATTTTTACTGTAATAGGCGGTTTCTGGAAATTTCCGCGTATGCAATCTTAAAAAAATCCATTTTAATAACCTTTAATACACGCGGTCAACGAGGTGAGACCATTTTTGGTCGTCCTGTTACTGGCTTGTAAATAGTGCTTTCCGGGTTAGTTATCTCGCTCAAAACCAATGAATATCGATAGGACAAATCTATGGCAACCATTAATGTCAAACATAAAAGTTAATATACGCTAAAAGGTGATCAATCTCAATTATTAATTTCAAATTTGTTCTAAACAAATTATAAGTTAAAAAACTAAATAATAATATGATATATATTATATATATTATAATTCTGCTAAAAAAAATAATGAGAATAAACATATTTAAAGCATGAAGGATCTGCATCCTATGATTTTGTTACAACAAAATGGGAACGACAGTGTGACAATGGGACATTAAGACTACTGTCACTATCTATCGCATTCAATCAGACAATTAGATGGGAGTGTTTTTCAAGTGTCCATGCTGACATGATCCTATTTAAACCTTAATTCGTAAAATGACAATTTTTTATTATGTAACAGTTCCTCGCACACCTACTTTTTCTATTCTTGGTTATCATTTTTTAATCGTTACGTCGGAGTTCTGGACTCAACATCCCTTGTAAAGTTAATTACACCGAAATGTACATTACGTACTTTTAACATTAGTGAAATCTACATGCAAGAAACAAAATATCGAATTAAAATAGACGACCATGTATATTAAAGTAACTTTATTTAAATGTATTGAGAATGTACAAAGGATTGGTTGTTTTGGTTAAATAAAATGATAGGATTCTACTTGACAGGTATAGAAACATAATTACATTTCTGTTAACTATTACTCCTCCGAAATCATTACACAATCAGAAAACAGCGCATGCGTCAAGCAAAATCAATCATGTATTATTTCTATCTTATTAATATACACTCTGACTATATTTTACGTTTCATTTGATGCGCACTACCTTTATCTGGCAATAATCTCATTTGACAATTTCAAGTGCTATTAAAAAAAAAAAAACAATAAAAAAATAATAATAAAAAAAAATATACGGGGGAAAGTTGTATTATTCGTATTCAATATATGCTAATCAAATTAGGAATACGTCCGCATTTTGTTAACTTAATGATATGATCATACCTCAATATATGTTACTATTCCTTAAAACGCGACGATAAAAGGTTGGTCCATGGCACATTTATAAAGATAAACCTAGTGACCTCTTTATGTGCATGCAATTGTGTATCTTCGTTTTCCTTAAATAAAATATTTTTATTAACTCGGTATATTCATAGCGTATCGATCTATTGCAATGAGCCATTTCCTTACCGAATTCATCTAAATCCGGTTTCAACCACTGCCCAGGTGGAGCTTCATTTTTTTTTTTAACATATTAGTAGATTAACATTATATACCAGTCCTGTCACAACTAGTAGTGAGATTACATTATATCCTTCTGTCTATTTATTTAGGACAATACTAATTATAAGATCCCTCTGTTACATTATCTAGTGAAGTACATTAATCCCGTCTGTTCATTATCTAGGAATACATATATCCCGCTGCCATATCTATGGAGAATACAGTAAATCCCGTCTTGTCACATTACTATGAAAATACATATAACCCGTCTATTCGATTATCTATGAGATCATATAACCCGTCTGGTTACATCTTTGTTACATCTATTAGTGAATACAATATAATCCCGTCTGTCACATTATCTAGTCTGAAGATACATATAATCCCGCTCACATTAATCTTACAGGAGATACAGATATAATTCACGCTGCCACATTATCTAGTGAATCAAATAATCTTCGTCTGTCTCAATTAGTGAGATACATGATAGACCCTCTGTCACACTTATAGTGAGATACATATAACCCGTCTTCACATTACATCTAACAGTGAGACTAGGCATATAATCCCCTCGTCTTCATTATCTATGAGCATATCATATAATCCCAGTCCTGTTACCCATTACTTAGTGAGCCATACATATAAACCGCTTCTGTTACATTATCTAGTGTAGAAACGATATCAATCCACGTCTTACATATTTAGTGAAGACATGGTAATCCCGTCTGTACCACATTATCTATGAAAGTAGATCTATAATCCGCTTCGTCCAATTATCTAGTGGAATATCAATAACCGTCTGTCACATATATCTACAGGATAAATAACCGTCCGATCACGATTATCTACAGTGAAATACCATTATAATCCGGTCTGTCCAATTGATCCGTAGATTGATACATAAATCCCGTCTGTCCTTAATCTAGTGAGATTACATATAATCCTGTCCTGTTACAATATCTACAGCTAGATCACATATATAATACCGTCTGATTACATTATCTCAGTGAGATAGCATATAATACCCGTCTGCTTACGATTATCTAGGAGATATGATAATCCCCGTCCGCTACAATATCTACAGTCGAGATATGTTACTATGTACTTATTGATAATCGTATAAATCAGATAATCTTCATTCATTCTAGCAATTTAACTTAGCACCCGATTGGACACCTTTCTTTTATTCATTTCCCAAAGAACTTGTATTTATTGACATTTGCAGGAACTACTTTCAAAATGTTACAATTTGTGTGGTATCCTTAGCGCAGTTTACATATTTGTTTACCTACATATAAAAACGTATTGTTGGTTTTTTTCCCGAGTATGTTGCATCCAGCCAACTTCCAAATGAGCAAGTTTTAGAAAAATCTATAACTCAGCCATTAAATTTTAACAAAATTAAATCACATTTAATCAACTTTATCTTGTTCGAAGCTACAAAAATAGTAGAAATGAAATAACACAGAGCCCAGTGGCCAAGCATCGCTCACCTGAGCACTCGCTTCACTAAGAAGAGCAAGTAGTAGCAACTTTAATCCCCCTATTGTGGCCCACATCCAACCCCTCGGAGGGGGGATTTGAACAAACTTGAATCTCCACTAATCAGGAAGCTTTCAATATAAATTTCAGCTTTTCTGGCCCAGTGCTTCTTGAAAAGAAGATTTTAAAATATTGTTCCTCTAATAATCATATGAAAACTTAGTCCCCTATTGGGAGCCCCATCGTACCTCCGGGGATTATAATTGGAACCAAACTTGATCTCCACTATATCAGAAGCTCTATGAGGTTTTCAGCTTTGCGGTCCTGAGAAGTAAGATTTTTAAAGTGAACCACCACCCTATTTTTGCATTTTCGTGATTATCTCCCCTTTGATGGGGGCCTGGTCCTTTATTTGAACAAACACTGACCCCCTTCACCCAAGGATGATTTGTACCTAGTTGTGGTTGAATTTGGCCCAGGCGCTTCTTGAGAAGAAGTCGAAAATGGTGAAGTTAACAGACAGACGACGGAACGGACGACGGCACAAAGACGACCAGAATAGCTCACTTGAACCCTTCGGTCAGGTGAGCTAAAAACTAAAACATATAATTTTATTAAAATTGTACAAAATAAGAAAGGAGATAACTCTAACCTGACCTATGAAAGTTAATATATAGTGAGATAGAAGTCCTTTCTAGATACTGGTGACGAAAAACCGAACCAACCAAAAAAAAAAAAAAAAATAAAAAAAAAAAAAAAAAAAGAACAAAAAATAAGAAAAAAATAACTACATCAAAAAAACAAAAAAAAAAAAACAAAAAAAAAACAAAAAAAAAAAAAAAAAAAAAAAAAACGAAAAAAAAAAAACGAACCCCCCCCCCAAACTTAAAAAAATAAAAAAAAAAAAAAAAGTGCTGAAAGAAATGGAATTACCCGAGAGAGGATCAAATTCTGAAATATGACTGAGGACCCAAAGCGATTAAAAACATAAAAAAAAGAAATCAGATATCTGCAGGACGGGTGGCAGATTTGAAATTAGCTCTAATAAATCAAGGTAATTTCTTAGAATTTCATTCTGTATAATCATTTAATATCTACTAAGAGTTTTACATAAACACATAATTTTGATTAAAAATAAATAAAAAGTAGTTATTAAAACTAGCGAATGAAATAAAGTACAATTTTATTTATACTAGATCATTGAGCCTAACCTGAATTACTGTGTGTCGGGCACCCATACTAAATATGTCTACGAACATTCTTTAGCCCCAAATTCGAGTCTAATTCACAATTTTGTTTATTGATGTACATGTCCTAAACAGTAGCAACTGCACTTGCTAGCTGTTAATTAGGGTAGTATTGCTGATAAATATTTCATGGGAAATTGAGAGCTTATAGTTTGTAATTGAATTATAAGCATTGAATATATAAATTATTTTGCTCATTGAGAAATGAATATAAAAACCGAATCGCAATTAAACTTTTTTATGAAAGCATTTCTCGATGAACAAAATAATTTATATATTCAATCCTATGATATACAATCCGTCGGTCAGGTCATCTACAGTGATATCTACATTGTGATATCTGTAATTCGTCTACAATGATATTGACATTATGTTTGTCATCCGTTTCTGATTCCACTTCGTCTTCACACATGTTGATGGCATAGACATGTACTAAAATATGATCTCTACTTAAATGATTAAGTTACTAAGCGAATGAACTATAATTGATCTTACCTAATTGGTTTTAAAAATTCTCCTTTTTAAAATTTAAATAAAAAACTGCTTTAAATCCAGTTATCACAGAATATTATTATGTCTCGTTACTACCGATATCACGCTTCCGCTGGCAAATTTAAATCGCCGTGTTTTAAAAACATATACCCTCGTACATGTGTGTTATAGAGGCCTGACAGACAGCATTTATTAATAATTGATTGGAGTTATATTCTACCGTGGTGGTTCCCAATGATTTGTAGGTCGCTTAACCTCGGAGAACTCTTCTGTTCTCGTCAGATTCCACCTAGACACGAGAACACCGTGTTCGGATAGGTTAAACAATGGCTAGATGCGCGCATTGGACCAGCAGATGGTTTCATACATTGTTTCAAATGACAAGCCTCTCCGAGCAGGACTTTAATTCCCTGCCTCATTGCTCCTCTATCAAACGTAAACCTTCAAAGTTAAATTCCATCGTTAAAATGACACAAAATCGAACGAAATCATTAATTATTGATTGAAGTTCATTTGAAAATAATGGTTTAGCTAGTACAAGACTTTCTGCATTCCGTATATACCTAAACAGCCAAGAAATTAAGAATAACACTGTTCAAAACTACAGAAGCCTCAAGGGAATGGCGAATAAATTTCGATAAACGTTTTCCGCGAATCGAATGTGATTTTAGTGAAACCTTAAATAGTGTTGAATATTTCCTTTTATTAGTCTGATCCTTCATTTATATTATACAAGATAATTTTGATGCAAAGCATCAAATTGGCCGCCAAAATTTTAGGTATTCTTAATCTAAGCTATTTCCAAGAAATATACAGAAAATTCTAACATACCCTTATCCCCTACATTTTTCCGCATCCTTCCACATTAAAATCCTAATTCTACCCATGCATAAGGTAAATTGCAGTGGAGAAGTACCATCATGATGACATGCAAAGGTGCAGAAAGTGTTGTGGTTAATGTTAACAGAATGAAAGGCATACCCCGGAATTGTCATATGTTGATGGCGATATCATTTGCCGGACTAGCTACATGTATTAATCTGATTTGCAAGTTGAGATTTTACATAAATTAAAATATTTGAAACCTCAGCATATTCAAACCATAGAACTTGCATATATCGAATTATAACCTGGAAATCCCATGTCGAATTTCTTCTATATTTTACACGCACAGGCGCTTAACGTTTCAAATAAATATAATAATTTTTTTTTTTATTCCTGTGTACTAACTTATTGAAAGTTAGTACACAGGAACATTTTTTTAAAATTATATTTATTTGAAACGTCAAACGCCTGTGTTTACACGCTGCCATTTTGAGAAGTAATTTGGTATAAAATCGTAAATTCATAATGAGCGTTGAATAATGAAGAAGAATGAAACGCATAGATTACAGTTATTAATACATTTATTTATTCATATTTCTAAAATATCTTTCATTCAGAACTTTTACACATATTTTTGACCAATAAAAAAATTACTTCATCGAAACACTCTAACAAAGACTTCCCCTTTCCCCGTGCGCTCTTTGTAACATAGCCACAAATAGATCACCTTGTATCTGGTTAAATGGATACCTCCATTGTTTTACACACATTCATCATAAATCCTTTTGCATGTGCAGGAGTTTAGGAAATTAACTTAAAACTGGAATGGGACCAAAAAAAACAACCAAAACGTATTGTCAGCAAAATACGGTGGCTTTTGCTTAAGTTTTCCTTTACATTTGAAATTGGGAAAAATAGATAAATACCCAATTTTTGGGAGGGGAAACATCTGAATATCGGTGACTCTCTCTCTCTCCCAAATCAAATTAAAATCATTAATATCATGACATTGTTTTTAAACCTTGGACGAGTTGTCTCTCCTTTAACATCGCTGCTACGAAAAGCAGACAGTCTTAACTTTTGCGAAGTTCTCTAACAAGCGTTTAAAAAATAAGTAAACAAATAAGTAACTTGATTGTCATTTTTTTTTAATATTTTGCAAAGTAAGGAACTCTCACAAGTAGTGTTTTTCTATTCTTTGAAAGTTTTATAAGAATTTTGTAAAACGGGAGTTGACAGAGATATAAGCTCCTGTGCAAGAGAATGCCCTTCACCGGCAATGGTGACGTCTCCATATCAAGTGGCAGGGGCGTAGCTAGCTATAAATGATATGCACGCAGGGTCTGGAACCGACCCTGTCCACCTCTTCGCTGAGGTGGCCTTACAATAGGGGGTCTGGGGGTTGCTCAAGGCCCTCAGAAGCTCTGGGTTAATCGTGCAAAATCCTGCATTCTCGCCATTTCCTGGGGCGTAAAAAAACATTTTTTTAAAAAGATTTTTTTTTATTGAGTTATCATATGAAGGACAGCGAGATTGACGGAAAGTGTAATTACTTTAGGGTGTTACCAAAAGTCGCCAGGGCTCTAAGAAAAAGAGTATCTCAAAGTACAAATGAAGTGTTTGAGCGTGATTAATAAGAGATACACTAATTTTGTAATTTGTTAATAAATACTACTTGGCTTCTTAGAACTTTCCAGAATATGGTTAATCATGTTGGCAGAAACGAACAATCCGTAGTAGCAAAGAAATTGTCTATTGTTCTCCATTTAGGTTTTTCTGATTTCTCGCGTTTCGACGTCGTGTTCATTTGACGAGACAACACAAAACTGACAATACCGGATATATTACACCATGATACGTTGACGGAATCGAATAAATCTCCGCATACAGTATACATGTACAGTGTATATATAGTCAGACATAACCCAGATCAACTAATCAAATATTGAAGTCACTGCTAACTGTAACCGGTGTATCTAACGCCATATGGTGAATGGGATTGCAATTTTACAGTAGAAAGATCATGAAAAAGAGATTGATTGATTGATTGATTGATAGTAGAGTTTTGGGTTGGGTTTTTTTTTCCTCCGATGTGCACGCACGTGCGTGTTGGCGTATAGGGAGCTACGCGCCTGAGTGGGACATAATCTATCAGTCAATAATCAATTTTGTGTCATTTTATTATTTTCATCTCATAAAAAATAAAGTCACGGTATTTAAAAAAAAAAATGACTACATGAGAGACATACTTCTAGTCCTATTGTATAAAATCAGTAAAATCCAGGAGTTTCCGGAGTCTTAGCACCCCCCCCCCTCAGATTCCCTGCCTCATAATTTTTTGCCCCCTTAATCCTCGTTCATCTCAAATCCTTGATCCACTCCTGATGGAGGTGGGCATAGTTTTTCTTAACCAACTCTGGTACAAGCCACAGGACCAGAGGGAAGGGTCAAATTGTTATCTACCCAGTGGAAACAGGAATTTCTTTTCTTCGCCACATGCAGTAAAAACGGTTCTCGAACTGCTTCGACTATTTTAGTCTTCGCTAGCCTAGAGGCCAATAAGGAAAATTTATCGTTTTTATTTATCGCTTATAAAATTCCTGTTAAATAAATTTAGAACCATGCGACGGAACGGCGTGTGTTTATCCGAGTAAAGTCTGCCCCCTATTTTCTTCCTGAAATTCCCCAAAGACGATGATTATCTCTTGTCTTGTTAAACGTCGGCTGGAACTATACGTTGACGGCGTAAATAAACGTCCGATGAACAATGTATAAATAAGGTTGACACCAAATTTCGCCCCTGTTAATTATAGATGCCTCCTATTTGTTTTTGATATTTCCTTTAACTGTTTATTAACCTTAGACAATGTCTGTAATTCTTCTTTTTCGAATTAATTAACTTAAATCCCTTTTCTGTTTCCGTTATCGAAGATCGGGGGCATGTTGTTTTTGTCCTGTCTGTAATTCTGTTATTCTGTCTGAAACTTTAACCTTTGCTATAACTTTTGAATGGTAAGTAGTACTACGGCTTTGATATTTCACATGTATGTTCCTTATGAAAAGGCCTTTCGATTGATACAACATTTTTGTCGTAAGTGGCGACTAAGTGGGGCGGTCCTTTGGATGAGACCGCAAAAACCGAGTCCCGTGTCACAGTAGGTGTGGCACGATAAAGTTCCCTCCCTGCTCAAAGGCCATGAGCACCGAGCAAAGGCCTAAATTTGCAGCCCTTCACCGGCATTGGTGACGACTCCATATGAGTGAAATATTATCAAGAGGGGTGTAAAACAACATACAATCAATCAACCTTATGACAAGCCCCTTACTCTGGCATGTAATAGTGATTCACAAAGACATCTTGTTTTCATTAAATTGCAGAAGTAAGTCTCATGACTTCCCATGTGCTTGTATACACTGGCACTGTAATGTGGGTGTGCTACTAACAAAGTTTTAAAATTCGTATATCGAAATGTAACAGTGCAAAACAAAGCCGCCGTTTTAAGAATTCTTTTGACTGAAGACTGTACATTCAAAGACCCCGGAAATTATGGAGTATTCCATTCCGCAACATGGAAAATGGATCCGAAAAGTACGCGAACTTAGCTGACTCGGAAATAGCACGATTGCACGACCCACGGGGACATCACATAGTAAACTCTTTACAAAGTTGAATCAATTTCTAATACATATCTTTATTTATTTCTTCTTTTTTGGCACTTTCTGTTGAAACATGTGTTTCAATACAGAGAATGATCTTTTTCTTTCTTTTTTCAATGTGTAAACTAGACCTGTGTTCACGTCATTGTGCCCCTCTCCCGATCACCAGCTGTATTACACATACATGTATATATCGAAAAAACAGCTCAGTTGCAAATTTCCCCGCGGAATAGTACCCTGCACATTAATCATTTAACGAAATATACTTTTGGCTGTTTTCTGAATTATTTGGAAATACATATTCTTTGATTTAATAATTTAGACTAACTTTCATTCGTAATTATTATTAATGAATTAATAATATAAAAAGCTGCAATATGGAATCTACAATATTGTCTCATGATGAAAAAGATCAGCAGCGTTTGATATTCTTTTGGATTTTGAACAAAAATTGAGAGTCAATTCATGTAAGAAATAGCCATATCATATAAAATCCAATTATGGATATTCTGTTGGTATTCATCCTGGAATTTCTAGGGATTTTCGATTCTTCTATGTCAAAGTATTGCTTTTGGTTTTGAACAAAAATTGAAAGTCAATTCATGTAAGAAATGGCCATAACATACAAAATCCAATCATTGATACTCTGATGGTACTCATTCCGGAATTTCCAGGGGGGTCCGATTCTTCTATGTCAAAGTATTCATCTTCTGACACTGGTTGAATTCCTTCATCTGGGGCAATGGCTCGGCAGTCGTAGCTGTGTTTCACTACATTGGGGTCTTTCAATGGCGGGCAACTTTCTGCTATGTTCCGGAAACATTTGTTGTTTCTTACGGAAACCAATCTCTTATCTGTGTCGGTATTGCACGTAATGTTATTATCAGTGAAGATCAATCCTGACTGAAGAAGTGAATCAAATCCACAAATCGTCGAATTGACTGTATTCCCACTGATCCTGAGGGATGCCACTGACTTCTGATTCACAATGGGCTGTTGCTCCATCACCCGAATATAAGAGTTTGTCAGGTGGAGTTCTTTAATATCTTCAAGCTCAGCAAAGGAGGCATACCTGATATTCCCTATCCGTATTCTATCCATTTTAAACCGTTCGACACCTTGGACTCCATGGAAAGCTAACTTTGAAATTTCTTTGATATCAACATTGATGAATTCAATATTCTGAATATATTTCAGGTCAGAAAACGCATTGTGAACAATCGTGTCAACGCGGGAATCCTGTATTAATATTTGAGTCATGTTCGAAACAGACGACAATGAACATGTGTGCATATAAGTAATAGTTGACGTTGCAATTTTAAAGGTTTTCAAGTCAGGAGAATTTCTGATAAGGTTTTGAAGGAGTCCTTTCTGCAAATTCGTAATATCCGATGACGAAACTTGAAGTTCTACCATGGATGAAGGGAAACTCTGGGGATTTATATAAGTTTGATTGTAGCAAATGACTACCTCACTTCCCGAGCATTTTGTCGGAAGAAAGCCAGCAGTACTTTGGATGTAATAAAGCAAACTGGATAACAGTATCATTTGAAAATGTCCATACTCCTACAAAATAATAGAAAATATACACAGGCACTTGCCGTTTTAAATATATTTGAAAAAAAAATTCTTAAACATAATATTGACAAGGTACATGTATATCGTGCCGCCATCTTGAATTCCTTATTTACCAGTCACATCACTTGCAATTATCTGCAAAAAGTCCTATATTATTTCTTATAATTAGACTCCTACCGTTTAGCAGCAGTTCTGTCATGGTCCCTTCTCTCGCATCGTCATGGTGAACTCGAAATAAAGTCCATTTATAGGCTGTAAACGATAATTGATTGTTGATTACAGCCGATAAATGGACTTTATTTCGAGTTCACCATGACGATGCGAGAGAAGGGACCATGACAGAACTGCTGCTAAACGGTAGGGGTCTAATTATAAGAATTAATAGGACTTTTCGCCGACAATAATTTTTATTGCAAGTGACGTGGCTGGTAAAATAAGGAATTCAAGATGGCGGCGTGAGATACCTTGTCAATATTATGGTTAGGGAATTTCTTTTTCAAATATATCTAAAACGTCAAGTGCCTGTTAGAATATGTATATGTTATCAAAATAAACACAACAAATGATTGGAGCAGTGCCAAATTGCAGGCACTTTTGGTTACGCATTGGAGTGTTATACGTTGTTTATTATTAATTTATGCCGAATTTCTTTTATGCATCTTGAATTTAAATGATAGAAAATCAAATTGATGTACATACCATTATTGTCAATGAGAAAAGGTTCGTTTGGACACGCCTCTTAAAACTGTTGAGCCTTCAAACTCCATTGTACGAAACAGAAAAAAAAATAATTATGAATCATGCGATGGGCTGAATAATCCAGTGCTTCCGATCTATAAAAGGTTCAAGTTGTAGTTTCCGTGTTTTCTATTTTCAACAAACGGGTCATACGACATGAACTGTAAGCTTTACCATCCCTTCTCCGCTTCATACTAAATACTTTGTTGTACGAGAGATAGAGAGAAAGTGAGAGAGAGAGAGAGAGAGAGAGAGAGAGAGAGAGAGTTAAACGGATAAAGAGAATGGAATTCAAGAATTGCAACCACGCTTAATTAAAATCAGAATTTTAAAATAATTTGATTAAAAGCGGTAAAACACTTTTATCTTAGAATCCTGCACCATAAATTGATCCAAATATGCATTATACAATCTTGTAAGATCAGCATTGACAGAGATGTTGACGAGCAGCAACACAATGGAAAGAATATGCCTCCTCCTTTCCCCACCCTCTTGTATTTAAAATTTTACTGGTAGTATAGTTATTTACACTATACTAGTGGAAATAAATCAACAATGGCCATTCCCCATAGATAATTATTTATACTACCAGTGAAATCAATTTCATTACCAGTGAAAATTGAAACCCACAATTAAATATTTATGCTAGTAGTGAAAATTGACCAATCACAGACAGTGTAAGAAAAAAGCGGAAATGATGTCAAATCTAATTATTTTACTAAACATTGTTTGGCGTACACCAAGACACCATCAAGTCAAGTCAAGTAAATTTTATTTAAAGTCGGTATTATATACATACATGTATAACAAAAACACAAGCTCTGTAGAGCTTTTTATCCAACTATCCGACCATCGTGAAACAGGAAATGCAAAAGAAGAATTTCTATGGTGAACCAAACATAATGTGTTCGATTAGCGGTCGCAGACAATATAGAGACGGATAATCTGGATGGTATATCATATTCAAGCATGTAGTATACATGTACGTTACTTATAGACTGCCCCCTCCCGATCCGGGATCCGGTTCAGAGTAACTCAGTACAGGTAAAACTATAAATGAATGACTCTATATTATATTATTTAACGTCTCATTATGCTCATTGCTAGGAGTACTGAGGATTTCTTTCTGAACCGAATCCCCTCGGGATGGGGGAAACTATTAAGTAACGAACATGCCTGAATATATACAGTATACAGAGTATCTGTCTCTATATTGTCTATGACCTCTAATCGAACAAATTCGTTTATGTTTGATGTGCCTTGGAGGTTCTTCCTTTGCATTTTCTGTTTCGCGATGGTGTTTAGTGTACGCCAAACAATGTATATTCTCTTTAGAGAAGTGGACAGGCATATTTGAGTTGAATAGTCGATCGAAGTGTAAACCGTCTCCGGTTCCGACATTTACACGTTTTCCAGAATCAAAACATAAAGGTTTGCGAAGAGAAGTGGATGTAGGCTATGCCTGTCCACTTCTCTAAAGGGAATAAACAATGTAATGCTTAGTAAAATAATAAAAATTAACATCATTTCCGCTTTTTTTTTTAACATTGTCTGTGATTGGTCAATTTTCACTACTAGTATACATATTCAATTGTGTGTAGGTTTGGCCTGTATTTTATTTTCACTGGTAGTGAAATTAATTTTACTGGTACTATAAATAATTATTTGTGGGTAGAATGGCCTTTGTTGAATTTATTTTCACTAGTAGTGTAAATAATTATACTACCAGTGAAATTAATTTCACTGCCAGTAAAATTATTTTCACTACTGGTATAAATATTTATTTAATTGTAGGTAGATTTGGCCAGTGTTTTATTTTCACTGGTAGTGAAAGCGAAGCCGAGCCTTCTATGGACTTGAACAACCCGACATATTTCTGTAGACAGTCAGTAACAAACCTAATTAATAAGTGTTTTGTTTTGTCGAGAACCAACTATAGAAGCACAGTATGACGAATACTAAAAAAAAGATGTAACGTCCGCCATATGTTATCGTCTATATTTTGCTACGCGCCGTCTAAAGAAATTTAGACGGCAGTCACGTGACGCGTTTCCACCAATGACAGAGCGACATTCTAGTCCGAGGCAAAACAATATCTATGCACTGCAACGTATGTTTGTAATTAACTGGGTGCAGTAGTGGAATTAAATCTACATGTGTATATGAAATACGAGGTTTGGATTTCATCTTAAAATACGGCGGAATGCAGGGCTGTGCTTTTGTTGACAGCTTCACGTGTACATATCCAACTATTGCGGCCATCACGTGA
>CAJDSM010036391.1:0-16475 GCA_903981925.1 Ostrea lurida | reverse complement strand
TTCTAAGTTAATACAAAGATTATCTTTATTATATACTAAAATAAACCATTATTATAAAATAATTTTGCAATAGTTGTTTCAATTATTTGTTTTTAACGATGTTCTAACCATAAATCGGCATTCTATCAATTAAAGGTTTTTGCCATCCGGATCCCGATTATTATTATTTGGTGAGAATTTAGCATACTACACCAGTGATCATTTCATCATTCGGGGTTGTCGAAAAACTTCAAAATTCCACAATCGAAGATATTGCAGTTAGTTAACTAACTTAAAATACTCCGTAAAATGTTGTGAAAACAGATAAAACAATTGACAATTATAGGCCTAAATAAATATAGTTTGTTCCAGCTTGTTCAGGCTTTGACAAATAAAATCTTTCAATAAAGTAAATAATATTGGTTAAAATGCATGTAAATTGGTTAGTTTCACACACTTGTAATGCGCTATTATTTTTATGTTAAATGTAATTATATTTGATCGGGATCAAGCGGTAAGTCGTAGCTTGAAGCAATAAATTGAAATAATTCCTATAATATTAAAAACAAACAAAATATATTTCTAATATATATTAATAGGTTAAAACTACATACGATAATTCATTAACAGCAGTTAATGCATTAAAAATATAATATTTTTCCAGCGTACTCTAACGTACTCTAAAATACTCTGTTTAGTAGGACCGCCATGTGGGCCCATTCTAAGTATTGTATGTATTGAAACATGTTACGCAAATCTACGCTATAAGATTTTTTATATATCATCCTTGGACTTGACAATATGCACACAATTTTCAACCTGGTAAAGCAGGCACATGGATCATCCCAATAACTAGCGGGCGAATTCGCGAGAGGAACATTCTTCTACTTTCTCTTTCGCCACCGTTTCCCCATTGGATAAATAAACGGAGTCAAGATGCGCATGACGATGAACCTAGGCTAACACGTGTATTGATAAAAATATATGCAGGTTGTTTACATTTTGTTGCCGAAATAAAAAGGATTTGAAATGCACCCACTACGCTTAAAGTGAAGCAATTTTATGATGAACTAGAAGTTGAAGTCGTCTTGCAACATATCTAATTCAGTTACTCTGACTTTCATTTAGAAAATTGAAATTAATTAATAAGAAGTTTTCACTTGTTGCCAAACACAATGAAATTTAACCGACTTCATGGAAGCAGAAAAAAATACTTTGTGCCAGGTAAAGACAAGATATGTACTTACTTAAGAACTGTTCAAAACTAAGAAATGCATCTATGTAATCAAAATATTTTTTTATAATTTTAATGATTTTATTGGACTGAAAACTTATCTTTGGCGGCGCATTACATTACGTGGTCGGAAGTCAAATAAAAAGCTGAAAATTATCCTAGAAATCTTAATTATATTTATATGATAAGGAATATATTTTTCCATTCTGACACCGTTTTGGAAAGTGTCGATAATTTTTGCTTTCCTGCAGAAAATTTCGCCACCCGAAAAGCGTTGGCGGAGAGTGTCGGTAGGGGCATCTTATTGCATTGCTCCGATGATTGTCGAGGAGAGAGCAGAGGCACAACGTTATCTAAACTCCATTTGGTTGATCTTGGACATGTCGTTTCACAATGAAACTGATCTGAAGCAACATGTAAGGATCTCTAATGAAAAGTCATAATATGCAAGTGTGTGTGAAGAATTTTCTCTGACCGACGAGAGGAGGTGTAGTGAAATGCATGATGTCTTCGGCATTCATTCTGTAAATGTTGACGCGCTTTTCTGCGATAATGGATACCACTGTATTCAGTATTGTTCAGGTGATTAAGAAAATAGCGGTAATGTTAATAAGCTGTGAAAGCAATCTTACTTTTTATTGAAATTATTTTGGAAGCGGTTTATTTATTGTTGCTTAAATATGAGAGAAAATGTCGGAATGCAAAAATTGCAGGATTGGTGTAACATTTTGTTTTAAAAGATAATTTTCATCAAAATATACATGTTATTTATTTCAGATTTGAGCGATCGGAGAGATCGGTCCACAAGTATGTCGAGAAAAAGGTAAGTTTACCGCCTACCCCCGCGACCATTCCGCGCGCCATTTGTTTTTGTGTGTGATCAACGACGGTTGATAAATGACTTGCTCGCCCATTTCGTGTTAAACTTATTCTCTCTTACAATTAGTGCACGATGCAGTCAAAAGTAAAGGACAAGAGGAAAGTGAGGTTTTTCAGAAAATCAGGAGGAAAAGGAAAGCGATGAGGTAGGAAGTTGCAAAACTTTATTGAGCGCCCTTGCGCGATGAACGCGTGTCTTTGTTCATTCATTCCGTGTTTGAGAGAAAAATGAAGTTCACAAAATTGCTTGATTTTGTTGTAGGCATTCGAGAAGATGTAAATATGAATAAACTAGCAAGCAGTTTAGAATAGAGGTATGCATTTTAATACTTCGTGCAATATTTATTTTAATTTTAGTGGGGGGAAAAAACTGGCGCCATGACCAATTAGACCTATACTACGAAAACTGATTAAAAACAAAATAAATGTGAAAATTTGTGTAAGTATTATAAGCAAGCTGTCAGAGTCATAATGAAAGATTATTTTATCATGTTGGAAAATCTTGACTTGTGTGCAAAAGAAACGAATGAATGAATGAGTTGACAGCTTGCTGGTCCAAGCCAGGGTCTCTCATAAATGACAGTTAGTTTCCTTGGAAAATCCCAAGCTGAGATATTACAGGAAAACTTGCAATGTACCAGGTTGTTGTTTAGTATTTGTTGATAGGGATAATCCACAATGCTTTTTTGCTTTCATTGGAGTTTTGGCACTCTTTGAATTTTGGGCTTAGACAAGAATGGATACTTTTGGAACGTCTGAGTGAATTTTTTCATTAGCTTGGAGCAAGGCTTTTAGTTTAGATTTTTGGTAATCTAGCCAATCTAATACTGATACTGAAAACATCATTGGTAGTTATTGAACAAACTTGGTTCAAAATTCTACTGAAATTTGTCATGATTTATTTCTCCCTAAAAATTTAGGGGGGGGGGGGGTTTCCTAGTCGTATGAAGGTATTTTTCATTGAGATTCTAATGAACAGATTACATTTACAACATAAAAAACCCGAATAAACTCCATGAAGTGTAGGAATAGTCATTGGGGGTTAAGTGTCCGTGTGTACTTTGCAACTGGAAGTGTTAATAAATGTATAAAGACTCGCGCCCCCCAAAAGCTGATGATTGTGTATTTCAGACTGTCCACTCCTAATTTGTGCTGATAAAAAGAGATCCTCCCAATTGGAAAATCAGCAGAAGTTCCATTATAGTCAAAAATTCCAATGTGAGACTATACAAGTGAGAATCAGATGCATTTACTTGATATGGTTTTTAGTTTCATTTTTTGCTGATAAACAATGAATGGAAAAAACAAAAGGACAGATTTTGAAATACTTTGAATTTAAAATATGCTTATCAATTGTATCTGACATAACCAAAATTACCCATTGACTAAAATAAAAAATGATATTTTCCCAATCAAATGGACCCTGGTCTGTATTAAAAAAAAAAATGCAATGTCAGCCCCGGATGTCACAGGCATATGAATTTGATACCCTAAACACATAATACAAGGGATCAAGATTACATCATGTTACATGAGAGTAAGCAAAGTAATCTCTTCCTTTTCAGAACCAGTTTATTCCGATACAGAAAATTCCTCCATCACTACCTGTACCCTTGTGCCAAGTGACCCCTCTCCCCAGAGCAGGATATCAAGTCCTCCCCAGATGTTGTGCTTAAATCGCAATTCAGATTTAAAAACATTGCACGCATGTGTAGACTCTCTCCTTTGCCGAAGTTTAGTTGGGCAGATTCTCAAGAAGTATGGACATTGATGCTTCAGAAAGAATCGCTGTATAACAGAAATCGTAGAATGTTCGATTATCACCCGAGCTACAGCGAGGATGAGATCCATCTACTGGACTGGATTATAGAGTAATTGCGGGAAAAGTTTTATATTCAAGTTTTCAATATTGCTTTCAGAACATACAAATTATTTTGTAGAAATTTTGGAGACCTTCAATTAACATTACTTAAATTTGAGTAAATGGTACAGTGTATATTTTAGCTGCGCTGTATATATTTGAGTGACGGTATATGTGTAGTTTTAGCTACAGTTTATAATGTACATTGTTATTTTGCTGTGTGAATTTGAGTATAATGGTACATGTATATTTTAGTGGTGCTGGTGTAATCTGGACAGGTAAGCGTACACTGTTATAATTTGAATCAATGGGGTGATTTGAGACAATTGACTCATGTAGCTAGGTGTGTGAGTTGTAGTTTAGTATGCATACATGGTATACTGACTTTTTAAGCTTGTGTATCTTGATCGTACACATTTTAAGGCACTGAACTGTGCGATTTGCTTAGATCTGTGTCGAATATAGATTAACTTGCAGTGGGTTACGTCATTTAGGTGTGTCGAGGTGTAACAAGATTGCACAGCGAAACTTATCTACTCGGTCATTTTTCTAGCGTTGTCTCTAGTACCCCACAAACAATGTAACGGAAGAGCACCCCTCCTCAGTGCTTAACATTAGATAACAGCACATAAGTCGTACCATATTGCCTCAAGTGCTTAATGTGCATAGCACGCTTCTATATCTATCGCTACACAGGAGTATTAAAACATCAAAAGAGTGCATTCCAACATATTTGGTGCTCTATTCTCTCTATCTATAATATTCAGGAACCTGGCAACAAACCCAAGTGTATCGACAATGCAAGTTCATCTATGATCGTGCCTCTCCGAGAATAGTATACTGTATAGTGAATGCCAGAATTTTCTAGTCGCGCGTGAGCTCATTTTTTTCACGACCAGACACCAAAAAAAGTACCGTGCGCCATACATTGCCGTCTCACGCGGACACTATCTAAATATAAACAAGATCTAGGAGGTCCGTATCAAGAAGATTAATTAGACTTCATCAGACTATATCTGTGAGTCACTAGACTCATAAATAGCAGACTCCTGCTCTTGTATCTCTTTATTTATTCATCTGGAGCTCAGCAGTCTGCTCAACTTTTTGACCATATGTTGACAGGATTTGCAGAGCAAAATCCGCTGCCAAGTATGATGCGGCAATATTACTTGTTTTGTCTGCTCTAACAAACATGTAATTATTCTAACGGGCTATTCTGACCTCACCCATCTCAATACAATCCTAACTCTTAAGTTACGGATTTGCTTACGTCACCATGCACGGCTCCTCAATATCGCACATCATGAGAATAACATAGAAACAAGAAGCCTAACTCTAACGTGAGACTCTTACGCCGGACGTATATTATTTGTTTTCTATATATACAGGAGTATCGTTGCTATTCAGATCCTAGCGAATATTTCATTCACGCACTAATTCTCAGTCTCTGTTACATATCTGTTGAGTAGCTGGAAAGCAGTATCCACACACGATCAACATCGTGTCAGACCACCCATAGTATTGTATACTAACTCAGAAGTTCTTACTATGTTTCATCCCATTGCTATGGTCGTCTGTATTCTGTGCGTGAGTGAGAGCCAGCTTCGCAATTGAGTGCACTTGGGCCCCCAGTGACAACCGTAGTGTATTCACAGCGAATCTGGCTCTGAAAATGTCTAACCTTCAGGTGCAAACGTGTGACCCACCATCGTGAGCCGAAACATGGATTTTTATTCCCGCAATATTCATCACCATGCATTCTCGGCAATTGCAAGGTAAGAAATAAATCATAAACTCAACACGTTTGTTTAGTTTCCAGTGGCAATCCAGCCTAGCACTACCTAATCATGTGTGGGCGAATCACAAACACCGACGCCACCCTCTCTATCATCTCACCCATAAGATAGGAGATCCCACACACGCAAATTACCCAACCTTTGAGTTCTTCGTAGATGGTCCAAAAGAAAACCAAAGATGACGGATGTTTTATCTTATCGAGAGAGCGAGCGTGATTCCTAAGGTAGAAGACTAACAGCCCCACCCTCCCATCAGAGACACACCAGTCACAGCGAGACATCTGGCGTGACTTCACGCCCAGCCCCCTCTCGGAACCTGCCACTGGTTGCGTGAAGCGACTGTTGAGAGCGAGAGTGAAGAGATTGGGGGGGGGCGGCGAGGGAAGAAGTTAGAATTAGCCCTACTGAAGTGGGGCGGCGTTTCTAACCCGCGCACGAGGTCAACGCCTTCTGTTCTAGTGGAAAAACCTATCCGAGAGTTATGTACGAAGGTTCGACGATTCCTGCCTAAAAAAAGTTTCTTCCCGTTCACACACGCATTCATTTCTAATGAGAGTTTTAAGCTTTCCAGCTATGCAAAGGAGAAGTAATATCCTAGGACGCAAACAGAACATGCGCGAGTACTGCGGGTGAGACACAACCGCTTCAGATACGAGAAGCCTGACGATGGGCTCGGTGCACTTCTATCGCCATCTGAGCTCAACGGGTATTCCATAACTACAGCTGGCGAACTGGCGGTCACTCACCTGCTCCGGTGGCGTGAGCGAGTGGTGACACGCGTGCAGCGAGCGCTTATATATGGTATCTCACACAACCATAACAGGTAAAAAACTACATTTATCTTACCTCACAGAAATGGTGCTCTGCTCTCCATAACAGGTAAAATAACATTTATTGAGTGAAATGGTGCTCTCCGCAACAGGTAAAATAGCATTTAGTGAGTGAAATGGAGCTCTCCATAACAGGTAGAATAACGTTTATTGAGTGAAATGGTGCTCTCCATTAGGGTGAGTATCGATATACAAAATCGTATCATGATATATCAATATTTTGTGAGTGTATCGTGATACGTATCGCTTTCCCATCGTTTCTGTTTTTTAGTTATTTTAAACTTAAAACAAGTGTACAAGTGTCACCATTTGTAAATTAAAACAATTTATCTTTATATAAAAACAAACATTTTAATCAAGAAAAAAACAAAAAAAGAAAGAAACAAAAAAACATGCTGATTCAAAGTAATTTGGATAAATCCAAAAGCAAAATTGAAGAGATAAGTAATGTTTTTTTACTGAATTCAAATTTTTAAACCCGTATCGAAAAAAGTGTTTTCTGGATAGGCGTACTGGTTATCGAACCAAGGAAAAAATATCGCGGATATACCGGTATATCGTTACACCTCTACTCTCCATCACAGGTAAAATAATGTTTATTGGGTTTACGTCTTTTTGTTGTGTGGCATGAACGAGTATGGTTTATCAGAAATATCCGTAGGAATGAAATTATAACTTGAAAACAAAACTTGAAACTTGCTGTGTCTTTCTTGTATTGAGGTGAATGGAAATGTAAATTGATATGAAACTTGTAAAAAGCTTAAATCTATGTAAGGACTGAATATAAACGAAGTAATAAATATATATAATGTGGTAATTATTTTACATTTGCTTACACATGGAGTGCAGTCTAAAGGTAGGAATGGAACGTTCCCTAGCCCACAGTTGTTGTCATAGATTCATACCTGTCGTGTACAATTATATTGTACGTCACATGTAGTTATTTTGGCATGATTCACGTTTTAGCACTTTTATTTAGTGAAGTAAGAGCGCTAATTTATAGTGCACTAGAATATAAGATTATTTATTAATTCTCATTCATAGAAGAAGTCATAATTACCGTATGCTCTGTGCTAGATTGTAAATACGCTAAAAGAAGGACATGCGGACAGCATGTTGTAGTTAGTTGTGTTTGGTAATCATTGGAGGCCACAACAAAAAAGATCACATCCCGTTTTTGTTTCCGCAGGCTTCGATTGGAAGGAAATGGAACCCTGCGTTCAGTGGATGGCCCCGTTTGCTAAGACGCATATAGACGAGGGGTCAGTGGAGGTCAAGTTCTTCCCCACCATCCCAGCAGAAGACTCGCACAATATACAAATTCATGCTGTGGACTTGAATATGCTGGTAAGGAAATTTTTCGCATATTTTCTTGTTTGCTTATTGTTTCAACCCAAAAGTGTATTAATTTCACGTTTTTTGGACTTCGAGGATATGACAAAGTGAGTATTACGTGGTTTGTCCAGTTAACTTCTCTCAAAGTTTTCAAGCAAAGGCTTTTTAATATGAACAAGTCAAGGATGTGCATATCGCAAAGACTTTGATTCCCTCCAAAGTTTTCATTTTCTTTGATGTTTGAAAAATATAACAGGTTGTTCAACTTTTCGGGGAAATATTTTGCGCATTGGGCTTGTGGTTTTCGCATCTACCGCCTGTCATTTAGCAAGGACAAGTATGACCAGTATAGTTCTACAGCTTGTACATGTATCATTTAAGAAAAGCTGCCTACATTAACTTTGTGGGGGGCATATGTCTGGTACTTACTGATGTTATATGTCTGGTACTTTTGTCTCTGTGTACTGATGTTAGACTCTTCAATGATTATTAATCAAACATTTTTTAATCGTGGATATGTCGAAGTGAAAGAGTTAAGTGATGATCCTGGTAGTTGATACAGAATATAATGTTTTTATGTTCAAATTATAAAACCACCAGTAGACGGATTGATGCGTGTGTATCCGAGTATGGTTTTATTTTCATTTTCTCCCCGAAATCCTCAAACGACAATGATAATCTTTTGTTTTGTTAAACTTCAGCTGAAACAATACATTGATGGCATGAACAAATAGATGTCCGGCGAACTATGAATAAACAAGATTAACACCAAATTTCGACTGTTAATTTAATATAGATGCAGAGGTCACCGATGTCCGGGGTGTAGTTTTCACATCAGTGTTTGAATCGTTATCTTCTTGTATCAAAGTTTGAGATCTGGTGTAACAATGAGTTTCACAAGCTTTTATGTAGAATGTTTAGTACAAAAAATATTTTTTTGTAAATCTAAATTTGAAAATAATCGGGTCTTGGTAGATTAAAGATTTTACTAAGTTTATATTTGCTGTACATAAACTCGTCAACTTTACCATTAATTTATTTAAACTTGAGGCTCTGATATTGCCACCATTGCTATGCAGGACTAAATGTTTAATTTGTATTTGTGAAGCTCATTAAGTGTTGTGTTTATTGTGTTCCTAAGTGGGACATTTTATTGAAGGAATTGTATAAGAAAATTTAATTCTTCCCTTGACCCTTGTAGGAAAAAGCTCAAGATTTACAGGAAGAAATCCAGACTCTGTTGAGGGCCAGAAGTCCTGATCCCCAGGCTCAAATCATCACACAGCTGACGCCACCCCATAGTGGCAACAAAAAATCGAACATTTCCAAAGTCTCCAATTCCTCCTTTACTTCTAGTGAGCTAGATTCGTTTGAGAAAGAATCCGAGGATTTAAAGTAAACGTTTCTGGAAGGAAAGATATTTAGAGGGACGGTATTGAAAATGTGCTATTGAACAGATATAGTGAGCCTCAAGGTGTACATTTCACTTGAACCTGACTTGAAAAATTCTCAGGAAATTTCAAGAGAGCAAACTAAATTGTGTTTTAAGTCATTACGAAGGATCATTTTATATTTTAGTGCTCCTGTCTTAATCGACATGTTTAACGTGTGTGTGGTCGATGTTGGGTTCGACTTGATGGTATTTATTTTTGATATTTTCTGTGTGACTGAGTGTGATGCATACTAATATGAAGATGTGGGTGTGAGGATTATTTTTTAATATATATTATATATATGCTTATGGGCAGTTAGTCATTTAAGAATGGCTGGAGAACTTTTATTGAACACTGTATTAAAGCTTTCCACTGGGAGACGGTTTCTCGTTAGCCATACTTTGTGCTTAGTTCAAAACAATTCCTGCAATATTTTCACATTGTTATTTACCCGTTGTGTTCTCGTTCAAGGACGAGGTTCTTCTTCACAAATGATTATAGGGGACCAAGATAGTTCATTTTATAACCATATTGTGTTCATCTTACAATAGTGGAGAGGACTCCCTCTTGTCTTAATGCAATATATTCTTGTTTTTGCTATGTTGAAATACAGAGATAAAAGAAACCACTTGTGTTCACATTTCCACCAAACGTGTTCATTTTTATCGTATGAATGTAAAGTGTGACTGCTCAACATTGTGAAAATGGAAGGAAAATGGACGATTTTAATTGTTATGTAATTCTGTGCAATGTAGGATTTTAATGTACTAGTGACCCATCAGAAGACGTGCGATTCTCTGTANCTGTGCAATGTAGGATTTTAATGTACTAGTGGCCCATCAGATGCCATGTGATTCTCTGTATTATACTGCGGTCTGAACAGCGCGCAGTGCATTATATCATCAATGAAATTCTCAGTTAATACCAACAAACCACGATTATATGATATTCTTGATCTGGTGTGAGTTGGTTGCTTGAAGGATGAATGATCTCGACTCAAATTCGAATTTGTGAAATTTTTGCAACATGGTTTAGGAAAAAGCCTTAAAGCAATAACATGATATACTTCNATTTGTGAAATTTTTGCAACATGGTTTAGGATAAAGCAATAACATGATATACTTTTGTGTTTGGTGGTTATTAATGATGAGAAAGAAAAACAAAAACTGCAATATTTGAAAAGTTTATTTTTCCTGTTATATGTTCTAAGTTGGTTTTTGTGTATTTTAAGGTTCCAAGTTATCAGATGTTTATGAAGATATCATGCATTTTATTTTTTCATTTCTTTACTATTATACATTTTACAACATTTACATCGAAAGTTAATCCCATCTCAATTAACTCAATTAAATTGTGTAATCAAATCATGTACTTTTTTCGAAATTAATTGATGTGAAAATCATCTGCATTTAATGCAAAATGCTCTTGTCTATTGTGTGTCTTTTGCAAACTGAAGACACCGATTGATAATACCTCATCCATATAATGGGCAGATCATTTACTCTTTGTGAGAATCAGATATTGAGACTGACTGTGGAAGAATTTTGTTATATCCTATGAAGAATTTCGATGAATTTATTTAATAATTTATCTTCAGTAATTTATAATTTATCTGTCACAGATTAAAGATGTATGATTTAGATTTAATTCATATTATAATTTATTTTCTTTTTGTTTATTTTTTTTTTCTGTGTCATAAAATATTATATTGATAATAGAATATACCCCTTACAGTGGCAATATAGTATTATAAATACAACAAAACTCATTTATAGTGCTCTGGAGTATAGAGAACATCTGATTTTAGCAGAATGATCTGACAAAGAAAGAATTGCGAATGATAAGATGTGGTTTTGACTCGGTTCCTCGAGGTTCACCAGCTTTGACTGCCAGTTCCTCTATAGTTCACTGTATTTGAGTTTTATTGTAACATGTATCAAATATAGTCTTGTGAATGTTAAAAAGGGTTAATTGAAAATCCTCGTTTAATTGCTGTAGTTGCAATTTTATCGTAGATTTAGTGATTCATTGTGCATTTCTGAAATTCCACATCTTTCATACGGTTGGTTGAAAACGCAACTCGGGTTAAGAAATCTTGAAACTGAACATCTGGTTTTTATACTCATACTCATTTTGTACGTGTCATGTCCATCTTTAACACATCAAAGTTTGTTATGGTTAAGTTTTAAATATTTGACAGAGCAAGTTTTAGTCAAATGTATAAGAACGACAATAAATGTTGTTGTAATTATGCCATTGTTTTGCATTCTTTTCGTACAGTCGAACTTTATCTTGAACTTANTTATCTTGAACTTGATGGGACCAAGAAAAAGTTCAAGTTATCTGTGAATTCGAGATACCGAGGGTAAAAATACTTAGAAAATAGGTGGTTGGGACCTCCAAATCAATTCAACATAACCATGGTATTCGAGATATCGAAGTTCAAATGTATTTTAAAGTTTTATTTCACCCTGGCTGTCATTGGTGATCAAGCTAAATATACAAGGACCAGACCATGAACTCTCACATGCAATATAATCAGAAATCTATTTAGCCTAGTATGTCATGGTTGGATGATCTTTGTTATGCCCATTAAGAAAGTTCAGGAGGAACGTGATGTAATTGTCGTAGCTAGTTGAGCAACACTGCTTTGTTATACCCAACATGAGGGGGTGGAGAGTATACTGTTTTTGACCATGTTCTTCAGCGCCAAGTCCTCTGAAACCGTTCTACAGATGAAACTTTATAGTTAATATTTGAAAGAAATGGGGGGTTGGGTTGGGGATTATCATGTATGCACTTTACGAACATGGAAATATGGCTCAAATTTTACTATTTGGTACTTCTCTCAAGCCGCTGAACAGAATTCAACTTTGAGTTTGAATATTGAGATTTTGTGTACCATGCGTATTCAAAGGAAATTCTGCTCTTTCTTTTATCTGAGAAATTTGTCCCTTCTGAACACAAGGTTTTGGTGCAAATGGCGTGAAACCGGTTTTCAAGTCGTAATAATTAAGATAAATTTGCGCATTTTTCCCAAATTGTATGAGTTTCAGTAGCTCTGCGTAAAAATATACCGCACAGAAGCAAAATAATATGTTATGTGTACCTTGCCACAAATTGAGCTTGCTCCACTTGAAACTTCATTTATAATATCGTTGCTTTGATTCGGCAGTGACTATATATATTATAATGAAAAGGGTACAATTGTTAGTTCATTGTTGCGAAGAGAGATTGTTTGTTGTGTGATGATTTGCTTTAATACGCCATACGATAGACACATATTGTGATGAAAAGTAAAAACATCTCTATAATTGAAATATCTAAGAGACCCGAATATTTTAAAAGAACTAGTCTCTCTCCTCTTCTCTCTCTCTCTCTCTCTTCTCTCTCTCTTCTCTTCTCTCTCTCTCATCTCTCTCTCTCCTCTCTCGTCTCTTCTCTATTCATATGGCGATGATGAGCTGAAAGTTGACCAAATGTATATGCGACTCTAGAACATGATACATATCGATATCCACAGTGGTCGCATAGAAGTAGGAAGCAATGTTGAAATAAGGGTATGCTTAATGAGGTGTCAGCCTAATGTAAAGCAGTATGTAAAATGTGTTATCTTGTTTTGAAGGGTTATAAAACACACTGTTTTAGATGTCTTGTCTTTCATTAAGATAGACCAACACTTTCCATAATTAATCTTTTCCCTTTGTTATCCATACCCTTGAGATAAACCCAAGATAAGATCAGCTCCTTTTCTCACCAGAACTTGTTTATCGTGTGTTCAATAATGTTTTTTCTAGAGGGCAGTTTTTGTGTAGACACCAGATTTGCCACTCTAGATGCAGTATTTTCTGAAGGTGATGCTTGTTCATTCTGACATTTCAGGAAGCTATAATTTATAATTGACATGCAATTTCCTTACATTTGACAAGACATTGTGGTCAAACGCTTGACCATTGAAAATAAGGACGTGATACATGATTATTCTACGTGCACTCGACCATGTTTGTACAACATATCTGCAACCCTTAGTTATACATACACATACATTTTGGTATGCAGCAAGGGTGGCCAATAAAACCGTTACTGTTCATATTTGCTGTGTACTAATTTAAAGTCAGCTCAATTGACAAATGAATGTAAACTGTTTTATAAAGCTTGTTTGTACAAAATATCTACAACCCTTACTTACACATACAGTATGGTATGCAGCAAGGGTGGCCAATAAGACCGTTATTGTTCATATTTGCTGTGTACTAATTGAAAGTGGCAGCTCAGTAGACAAATATAATAAAACTTGAATGGTTATATAAATATTTCGAAATAAGGATTATGTACACGGAGCATGCATGTATTTCATGACAATAATCACTCAAGATGTCGTCGGTGTTTCGCTCTGTTTCCCCGTGTGTTTTTCTTGTCAAAGACCCGATTAACACCTTGTCCACAATTGTTAACAGGCGACATAACATACTCTATATAAGTAAAACTTTATCTGGTACTTAGTACATAACGCTCATGATCTGTCCCCCTGTCGAGCCACCGTTGTGATGACATCATCTAATCTAACATAGAGCTATATCATCATGTGTTAAAGAATCTAAGTACAAAGCTCAATTGGGCGTTTAATTTATTTACGATTGAATCGTTATAACTTAAGTATATGTGTCTAAATCTGGGTTAATTAACTTCCTGCACGGTGTGTGTGTGAGAAATGAGTCGGGGGGGTAGGTAGTAGTGACGGGAGTAGGTATAATGTTCTTCCTATCGAATCCCTAGTCTAGGGAAATTATGGAGAGAGAGAGAGAGAGAGAGAGAGAGAGAGAGAGAGAGAAGAGAAGGAGCATTACATAATTATTTTATAGTCCATAAATATACTATCAACTTATAACATTTTCACATATTTCTGATAGGGCATAGTTAGTATGAATCTAAAATTCAAATTGTCAACCAGAGTAATGATAATATCCACCAACATTAGATATTTTTGTGGTTTTTATATACGGGGTCCTATGTAAAATCAATCGAACGTTAGACCAAACCATCAAAAAGTGATCTCTTTGAACAAGAAATATGTTGATATATATTTACGTTGACTGGTTTAGACAGGTGGAAGATTTGTGGGTTGGTTTTTTTTTCTAAGTTGTTTCCACAGAGTAAAATTCGATTCAACGAATTTTCTTCAAAAGCGGAATCCCTATTCTGATTAACTATAACATTTCCCGTGGGTAAATCAATACATGTATATCCAAAACTCTTTTTCAATTTCATCGGTGTAATTTTTTATTGCTATAATCTTAAATCATGCGTTTTTCAATGAGGAATAGGGTGTATTTCGATTCATAAATATTTGTTAAAACACCCGCAAAAATATTGTGCGTGAGAGAAAAGTCGACCCTGAGTGTTTTATATTTAATCCCTCCATGATGTTTACTCGCGGTTACATTTGAGCCACTCAAATAATATATAGACATTGTATAGCTTATATAATTGTCTGTTAACTTTTTGACTTAAGGAACTTGAAGTAACGGAACCAAACGACACCTACTATAGTACTTGTTATCAGATTAGCTGCCAGAATGTACAACTCTCCGATTCTCTATTCGGGGTGTTTTTTTTTTTTTTTAGAAGGGGCGCGGCGGGGGGAGACCAGGGGGCAACTTTCCCGAAAAGCTCAGATTTATATAAAAAAATTAATAAATATAATAAGGGTTACGTCATGAAGGTATGTAATATATACCCTCACTTGTTTTAATTGCTCTCAAACAGACCTATCTTCAACCATTAGAGCCTTCATAATACAATTTATGAACTATAATTCAGGTTGTCAGTTTTTTATGTTACCCAGAAAGAAACAATAAATACTTGGATGGCGACCAAGGGGCGGGCGAGGGAGCGGCCAGACCAGGACAGGCCAGAACCAGGAGACTTTTTAATTTTCTAAAAACCAGAAATCTTGAGTTTTCGACAAGAGACGGGAAGACCACCCTACTACAGCGTCCGTTAATCCTTCCTTCTCAGTCTACACACACATCTACGCGGGAACACAGACTTCTCGTACACTTTTACGAGACCAAAGATCTCCGTAATTACCGAGATAATATCTCGTTAATTACTATTGACGAGGAGAAAAGATCTTCGTAATTACGAGATAATTATCTTCTAATTACGAGATATCTTTTTCTCTGTTAATTACATGTACGAGCAAATTATGAATATGCCCATGCCGATAGCTTCCTATTGTAGGGGAAGGGAGGGCGGGGGTATGTGACCTATAGCGTATTTCTAAAAACAAACATAGCTGTTTTTGCGTTTGCTGTATCTTATTTTTCTTTCATGCGCGGAATACTTGGCAAAAAGCTTAGTCGACGGCTTCTATCAATAATTATATGCTCCTCTCTCCTTCTCTCTACTTCTCTCTCCCCTCTCCGTACTCCTTCGCCCCCCGTGGCTCTACTCCCCTCCCCTCCCCCTCCTTCTGACCATCCCTCTCCACTCCCCCCTCACCATTCTCCTTCTCCACTCTCCTCCTCACTCTGCTCTCTCTCTCCTCCACTCTCTCTCTCTCTCCTATCTCTCTTCTCCTCTCTCTCTCTCTTCTCTCTCTCTCTCTCTCTCTCTCGTCTCTCTCTCTCTCTCTCTCTCTCTCTCTCTCTCTCTCTTGCCAGACACACGCACCTCGGTATCTCGATCCAAACTCGTCTTCTCTCTCTCTCATACACACAACATACACGCACTCGGGTGTCATAATCCCAAAATGGCAACAAAAATAATTATCCATTAATTTGTTTTTTTATGAACATTGTTAGAACTCGGATTTTATATAACATTATTTATCTCGTAATTAGCGAGAATAATTATCGCACGTTAATTACGAGATCTTTTCTAATAAATTACGAGATAGTATTAACGGTAAAATTAATTTTTTTTACATGATACAATAGGCTTTCGTACATTAGAAAATTAAACTAATCAAATATATTTTCAGTTAAAATGAAATTAAAGATCATTTTAAAATCATTTATACCAAGCTCTAAATTATATTTTGAGCAATAAGTAAACTCCATTGGTGTACACAATAATTCAATTGATGAGAACAATAGTTATTTTTAATCTTCAAATGATTCTTCG
>CAJDSM010036388.1:15176-30961 GCA_903981925.1 Ostrea lurida | reverse complement strand
TTAGAACTGCTTTACGACTGCTTTAAGAGAGCTTAGAACTGATCGCATCTGTAGATGTCATCGTACTCAAATACGATGGCGTCCTGATTGCAATGCGAGCCTATTACGATGTCGTATTACCATCTTAAGACAATCGGGCAGCTTCGTGGTTACTTCGTATTTCCATCGTGAGATGAAGTTGGGCCGATTGTAACGATTATGATACGATGTAAACGACGGAAACACGGATGTATTAGAGTGTCTTCACGGTGTCTATACGACGAGCAAGATGATCAATCGAACTTATTAGCAAATTGGACATTCGGGAGACCATCCCGCAATTTTTTGGCATGCCAAATTTTGTCCGCACTCACGAAGTCGCTCCCGAAGCCATTAAATTTCAGAAAATGGTCACACGATGGTAAAAGATGTATCACGAATATGCCGATGATTTCAGCGAATCAGAGCCGAATTTGAACTTTCCTTAATCGTGTTTCCATCTGTTGTAAAATCGGCACAGTGTGACGCAGGCATTACTTCCAGGTCACTGTAATGCTTGCCAAAAGTATGGTGAACCGTACGCTCATAAATTTGGCATAATCCAATTTTTTTAAATATCGTCCGTTGTCAAGGAATGTGGGCCGTTGTTGCGTTCTAACACACTGTACGCGGTTTTATCATTAAGCGGGTGACAGTATACAGTTATTTCATGCCTAATTGGGAAACGGTAAAAACTATTTTCCCTAAGTAGTGGAGAAAACCCGGGAAACTGTTGTCCGAGGCCTTCTCTACTACCGAGGGACAATGGTTTTTACTGTTTCCCAAATTTAGTCATGAAATAACTGTGTTATTACATAATCTTCTATATATTATGATGACGCTTTATTTACATTGTGACGTAATTAACGGCCGTCATCGGGCAACAGTACATAACATGATCGGGAAACAATTCATCACGTGATCGGGCAACAATTCATCACATGACTGACTGTTTTACCCCCATTCGGAACTCCGAGAATATCTTGCGCACTTGACATTGACCTCAGATGTAATAAGGCGGCCGCCATGCGTGAATTTGATGCATTGCAAACGTCAGACTCTGACGTGATAGTTAGCAATGCTTCAAATTCACTCATGGCGGCCGCCTTATTAAATCCGAGGTCAATGTAGAGTGCGCGAGACATTCTCGGTGTTCGGAATGTTTCACCCTACTGATAGTCGATGGGAAAATAGTGAAAAATGCATAATAATTATCATCCTATAAGTTAATTAGGTAATGATGTATTTTTGCGAAGGTTTCTCAACCAATCAAAATCAAGTAATTTACATGAAATTATGATATAAACGAATTATGACACAGAGGACAAGACTGAAATGTTGACCTTTATTAACCTTACCTTACAAACTTTAGGCTAACTAGTAAGCCGACTTACACTCTATTTATTGAATTCCAGGGCGCTTGGTTGGAAAACGTTGATAATATGTTGTATTTGTCTTGTGAATCTATTGTTGCCAGAAATCCTCCATTTTTTGTGCAAATAGAGTAGGCCTCATTCCAACTCCGTTGTTCCTCATAGAAGACTAACTTGGACAAAGACAGGCATTCTGTACAAGGTCGAAATTAAAGGGGGAAAATATAATTTCGTACATGATCGTATTCTCATTGCAGGTTTTTGCATGTAAGGTAAACTAAATAGATATGTATAACCAAAATCTGATTCGATATTCTGTCTACAAACATTCTCTAAATGAGATCTAGAAAAACATTTATATTACACGTGTAATTTGCTACTTACCACTTAGAAGTGAGGCAATGAACAGGACAAAATCAGCTTTGAAAATGTAATGCCTGGAATGGAATGAATAAATAATGAAAGAAATCTGTCTTGGTTTCTGACATCGTCGGAAACCCACGGCCAGTCTCGCATACGCTTACTGTCGGAAACCCACGCCAGTCTCGCATACGCTTACTGTCGGAAACCCACGGCCAGTCTCGCATACGCTTACTGTCGGAAACCCACGGCCAGTCTCGCATACGCTTACTGTCGGAAACCCACGGCCAGTCTCGCATACGCTTACTGTCGGAAACCCAACGGCCAAGTCTGCTACGCTTACTGAGTAAGCGTACATGTATGTGAGACTGGTCGTGTGTTGAGTAAGCGTACATGTATGTGAGACTGGCCGTGGGTTTCCGACGATGGGTTTCTGATATCCTTGTAGTAGAACGTCATTCGTGATATCACCAAAAGAAAATTCCAAATGATATACTTCATAGGACGCCACCTGTATACATGTAACACTGTAAAGAGAAATAAATTATCATCATAACTGACAGGTCCTTTTAAGTTTACATAAATTGTTTAACACTTTGGCTAACATTCAGAAATTAATTGAAAAAAGTTGAAATAGAAGAAAAAGATTTTGTTTAAAATTATGCACTTGTAAATGTTAACTGAATTTTTTAAATAAAAAAGAGATGGACGATAAGAAATGAAAGATTCTGATTGCATTGTAACTAAATATATGATAAGGACAGTTTCGGACACTGCGTTACTCAGCCGAAACAATTGTCAAAAAAGACATAGTTACGGAAACATACTTCGGTAACATATAATACCAGAGAAAATTTCACTATGATGCGCAATCTAAATGGAAAGTTCAAAGAATTGTAATCTATGCATCAAAAAGAGTGAGCGTAATATTAGATACAAACAATGTATTGAAAACTATAATATCTCTATGACAAAATTGACATCAGGAAATTAAAAAACCTACAATGCCTTCATCTCTATTATAACATTATTGGCATTAGAAAATTAAGATCATCAGTAAAACTGACTTAAGGCGTCCCATACAGAAATAAAGTAAACTACACACACAAAACAATCTCAAGTGTTTTACTTAGTAAATGAAAATTTATCCGAGAACGATCGACTTTCATGCATGCCGGTACCTAATAGGTTTTCATACATTTTCATCATGCCAAGACATCTTTAACAAAATTTCAGGCGTAGGGAAACCGCTATTATAAATTATTGACCATCATTAGGAGATAAGCGATGGTTACTATTGATTAGCGTGTACACGTAATGAGGTCCTTTGATTGGAAGCAAAGAATTTATACGTCGTTCAAACCGTTGCATGTTCGTGCTATAAATTCTACGTAAGTGGTTGCAAATGTGAACTGCCAGTACATGTTCATACTGAATTCCGGTAAAATGGCATATACATGTATGTATGTCGAATTGGATGTGAACTGTCCAATAACTTTCAAAAAAGCGGACAATACCGCACAGGCTAAGCTGTTCAAAAACTTTCCAAATCCGGACAATACCGCTCGGGCTCAGCTCCGCCTCCATGCTTTGCGGGTATGAGGAATTATTGAACAGCAGTTACCAAAAGAAAATTACTACAACCATGATACAAATTAATTATAATAGGCAGTGAATATTCCTATTCTTGAACAGCGAGTGTGGACCCTTTGAGGGGCATCTTTCTACACAACACAAACTTCCACCAGAGGTCGTTCCGCACGCAAAACTAAGACACAGAGCATTATGAGTAGTGTGACACATCACATTCTAAATCACGTTCTGTAAAATGTCCGAGTCGGCATAAACTTTTGAATCCCGGATAATCTTTAAAGAGCAGTTGAGAGCAAATTGATGCATTCAATTTGTTCATAATAGTCCGTATCAATATTACTTTTATCATTTTGTCGATACATGTACGTATTTTGAATAACAATTGATTAAAATATGAAAAATTAGCTGTGGTGTCCCTTTTAGTACAATGTAGATGTAGAAAACTACCAAATTACCAGATTGTTTAACTGTACAATAAAAAATCCCTTTAAAGAAGACATATTTCTATCCCGTACAAGTACATATATTACAAAAGTGACGCAAATTAACTAAGAGTTCTTTTACATGACTTGGATTATTATTAAAAAAATGTTTTAAAGTTATGCTGAAATTTGAATTAAGGCGAGACATTCCTACGTGTATTAATTAGGACATTTTCAGATATACCTTAAACAATGCAAGATACCCAATTCGAATTAAAAAAAACCAAAACATTCGCATTTCGTAATTATACATCAATGAGAAACATCAAAGCATGGATTCCACATATAACCTAGAATTAAAAGTTCATTACACGGAATATAACTTCATACACTTGGATCTTATATAATGACTACTCATGTATAACTCTTGTTAATAAGTCAATCAGAGATAAAGCACAGATCCCATCTCTGGTGTGGGTTTCTTGTTTGCTCGTATCTTTATTTGTATTCCTTCTAGGATGTAAGAGATTGATCACTATTTGTTGTCATAGCATGGCCATGTTTGATTATTAGTCCACAAGCGACAATTAAAGTCGTCGGAGACTATGGATTCGTAATCAGTCAGTACGGTATATCAATTTTCCACACGCTTTTTCTCTATTCTTGCAAACATTTACTTTATATGTGGTACATTGCTGTTGCCAAGATAATTTACAGATCAAATTTGAATTTGGTTTAGGTCCATTGAGTTTCCATTAAATTATGGCCCACGGAATTAAATAAAAGGCAAAGATAACGAACCGTGATCAATCTCGAGCCGAGTGCCAGTGTCTCATAAGTCACAAATAGAATACAAAACAAAAGTTGGACATACACGGACCCCTGGATACACCAGAGGTGGGGTCATCTGCCTATGAGGAGTAAGCATCCCTTGTCGAACGGTCACACCCACCATAAGACCATTGTTTTGATAAGATAAATTGAGTAATCAGTAGACAAAATCAGTGCTTAATGAGATGCTGTCTTTAAACGCGACTGTTAAAAACTGACCATACGCAGACAAGCTCGCCCGTATCGAATAAGTTTAGAGACATACACATCCTCTGTGGTGACTTAACTCTAGTTAGCTGGGATATATTGAATCGCCATATGAATGAAAATCATTATAATTATTAATTGATAAAACGTCGTTGATATTCCTAAATGTCGAATCAAAAGCCACCACTAGAGATTTATTCTTCTCATGTAGAAGCTTTTCAGCCCAAAGAAGCACGATCCGTGCCCACTGAAATTCCAACAGACTGTTAGAAGACCTGGCCACCAAAAATTACAAGGATACTGCCAATGAGGAACTCCATCATCGTTTTAATATCAACCTCAGAGTACTATCTCGTAAAATCAGAGTAAAATAATTTTGGAATGGCTGATCATACCCTTTTCCCATTTTTGTTGAAGATGCCACGGTCTATATTAAATGTTAAAAATTCTAGTCTTTCAGGAAGCAGTGTGTTCGAACTTTTTTGTTTTGTTGGCAGATATTCATTTGATATTTGGTACATTGCTTTGCTATTACAAGTTTTACAGATCAAGTTTGAATTTGGTTGATTTTTTTTTACTAAGTTATGGCCCTAGGACTCAGAAAAATGACATATTATATTATAACGTTTCTGCACTTTTTCCTCTTTCCTTGAGATATTTACTTCATATCTGGTACATTGCTTTACCATATCAAGATACAGATCAAGTTTGAATTTGATTTTGGTCCGTTGATTTTTCGGACTTTTAATTCTTTTTTATATGAAATAGTCTGTATTAATTTTTGACACGCCCTTTAAGTCCTGTCACTTGCATACAAGATAACTCTTACGTCACTGTATGCCCTGGAAAAGACTACAGTTATTAGGCATATTCATCTCAGTCAAGTCTTATTTTGAATAAGTCGGACAATTTACTGGCACAAATTACCTTGACATCCGGCTATATTAGATCTACATTATACAGGCTCCCACGCAAAGATCAAACGAACAAGGGGATGCTGGGGACCTATTCTACAACCCGGACCCCCACGGGTTATCGTGAACAATTTATGCACAAGGAATCTGGATTTGGGCATTTTTCACCAAAATACAGATGCGAGCACTTCTACCTTCTCGCCCAACCAGTCATGGAAAGCAGTCATGAGTACAGACGTAAAGCGGTCATACAGCAGTCATAGAACTGTTTTCAGTTAACTTAGAGCAGACGTAAAGCGGTCATAAAGCAGTCATAGAGCTGTTCTAAGTTAACTTAGAAGAGACGTCGAGCGGTCATAGAACAGTTCTATAGCTTTTCTTTTCTATAACAGCTCCGGTTAGAATTAGAACAGCTCTGTGTATAATTAACTGCTTTGGAATCTGTCAGTTCATTTTAAAATTCACATGTGAATGGTCAGTGAAAATGCCGCTTGTGAAATTAAATAGACTGCCTTCTTACATAAGACTGAAAATTGTTAATTTAAGAAACAGTGGGCAGACATTCGTGGAAATAGAGAGAGTATATTAGTAGAATCAAAATTAATTCCTCGTTATGACACATAATTGTAAATCCCTGAGATTGATCATCAAACAATAAACACCTGTCGTATCATTTAGCATTGAACTCAAATATTCATCAGGGTATTCAATGAAGCCATGAATCCAAATACATAACCTGAAATAATGTTAGATCTCACAAACACCACTTTTTGTCTAGATTTGAAATTTGAATGTTTGCAGTTTAATGAGTCAGTCTTGTACAAAAGTGCATGGAACCAGAAGAACGGAACATATTGCCTGTCTTTCACTCTTTGTTCACAAACACGTACGCTGCTTACTCTTTATACCATTTTGGTTCAACAAATACACTTTTTTGTGTTGTGTATTGAACAAAAACTCCGGAACGTTGAGGTTAAAGATGATCAATATTCCGAAACATGATTTTAAAAATTAGTTTAGTGCGAATGGCATAATTATCGTTCAATATTTGTGTACATGCACTGTTTTAATAGCAAAAAATTAAAGAAATATACCGATCGGACGTTCAATCTGTAATGGACCTCCATTTCAATTTCTCTTTTGCGGTTTTTTTTTAAATTTATATTTTTATAACCAAACCAGAACTTGAAGGAAATCAGCGACGAAAAATAAATAATAATTTCTCTCGATCTGAATATTTAATGTTCGACTTGTCAGTTTCCAATTGAAATTGAGGACAAACTGCGTGATTCTAGTATTCGAAGGCAGACGGAGAACTGTTCTTGGCCAATCATATAAATTTATCATGCAAGGATTCCAATCTACAACAGCTCTTTTCTAGATTAGTCAGGATTCTGACCAAGAACAGTCAGGATTCTATTCTAGAGCAGTCGTAGAACAGTTCTAAAGCAGTCAGCAGAGCTGTTCTAAGTTAACTTAGAGCAGTCGTAGAACAGTTCTAGAGCAGTTAGCAGAGCTGTTCTAAGTTAACTAAGAGCAGTCATAGAACATTTCTAGAGCAGTCAGCAAAGCTGTTCTAAGTTGCCATCGTAGAACAGTTCTAGAGCAGTCGGCAGAGCTGCTCTAAGTTAACTTAGAGCAGTCGTGGAACAGTTATCTTTAGCTTAACTTGTTGGCTGTATACTTAGTTTCCTGTTCTTTATAAGATTTATCACTGCTTGTTCTATTTATTGGTCACTGTCCGAATTTGAATCGTTTATCTCGTAAGACTAGGATATATTACAAATAAACATGCAAACCATGCTTAACTCAACAACAGTCTATGCAATCGTAAAGAGTGACAAATCTTTCTTGTTTTTATGTTTAATTTCTCATTAGAAAATGTTGATCACTATTCGGTATCACTGCCTTTTCATCTTTTTTCACTTAGAAACATCAGCAGTTTTAGGCGATGTGTTACAAGTTTCGATACATGTTACATGACGATTAGGGTCACTGACGTGAGAGGTTTTTAGAGGTTTTTATCGTCCCAATGTCTACCTCGAAAGGATGGGAGCTCCATTTTAGCTCACCTGAGCCACAGGCTCAAGTGAGCTTTTCTGATCAATATGTGTCCGTTGTCTGTCGTTGTTGTAAACTTTTCATATTTTCAATCTTCTCCAGATCAACAGGGTCAAATTCAACCAAACTTAGTTTAAATCATCCTTGGGTAAAGGGGATTCAAGTTTATTCAAATGAAGGACCTGATCCCTTTCAAAGGGGAGATACTCACGGAAATGCAAAAATAGGGTGGTGTCATTTAAAAATCTTCTTCTCAAGAACCAGTGGGCCAGAAAAGCTGAAATTTATATGAAAGCTTCCTGATATAGTTGAGATTCACGTTTTTCAGATAATGACCCCCGGGGCTACGATAGGGCCATAATAAGGGATTAAAAGTTTTACATGTGAAAACATAAGGACAATCTTTAAAAATCTTCTTAAAAGAATCAATGGCAGAGAAAGCGTGAACATTAATATGAAAGCTTCCTGATAAAGTAGAGACTTCACAAGGTTTGTTCAAATCATGATACCCTGGGGTAGGATGGAGCCAAATTAGGGAATCAAAGTTTTACTTGTAAATATTTAGGGAAAATCTTAAAAACCCTTCTTCACCGAAAAACCACTAGTTCAGAAAAGCTGAAATTTATATGAAAGCTTCCTGATATAGTGGAGATTCAAGTTTGTTCAAATCGTAACCTCCTGTGGTATGGTGGGGCCACAATAGGGGATCAAGTTTTACATCTGAATATCTAGGGAAAATCTTTAAAAATCGTATTCTCAAGAACCATTGGACCAGAAGAAAAAATATTTTCCTAAAAGCTTCCTGATATAGAGTAGATCCAAATTTGATCAGATCATACCCCGGGGGTAAATTGGGGCCACAATAGGGGATCAAAGTTTTGCACAAAATGTTCTTCTCCGGAACCACTGGATCAATTTTAAGGAAACTTGGTACTAATCACTTTTATAAAGTTTTACTTTCATGTTTCGGATTTCCAACATTTCGGTTTGAGCATCACTGAAGAGACATAATTTGTTCGAAATGCGCATCTGGTGCATAAAAATTGGTACCGTATATGATTTATATACTAATCATCAGGGAATTCAAGTTCAAATGAAGGACCAGACCCCCATCAAAGGGGGGATTATTTACCTTATTGCAAAAATAATGTGGCACCGTCAATATTTCTTGAACTATTTAAGATACAGCTTTCATTATAATTATGTATATAGATTTCTTATGGAAAGATTTTTCATTTATGACCTTGTGACCTTTGACTTTACCAGAACAGCAACGTGGTGTTGGTCATATAGGTGTTGCGGCCTACCTGTATTTATGAATTTATTTTCAGTTATGCTATAATCCTTTTGGCAACAATATGGGGTGAAAATGTTCACAGAAATAAGTGATTTTTTTTTGTTTTGTTTTTGAGCCTCAGGTGAGCGATGTGGCCCATATGGGCCTCTTGTTAAGGTCCCTGACAGCGAGCGCTTAGTGAAGATAAAGTCTCTACCTATAATGCATGTTACACACAATGGCGCAATCACCTGCGGCCTGCTATGCAACTAGTCTGTGATTGGTTCCATTCGTTTGACGAAACCGTTCGTGGATTGGAAATACATTTTGTAGTTTAAAAACTTGTAACTCTTAATAACAGCTGTCTATTCCAACTACCTCATGGATGAAAAATCTGAGAGATGCTAGTATGCTTTAACCCCGTTTACTTTATTTCGACTAAGGGCTCATGGCGGGTATGGCCGGTCAGCAGAGGATGCTTACTCCTCCATGACACCTGATCCTGCCTTCGCTTTTGTCGGAGGTCCGTGTTGATTTTGTATAGGTTTATGATTAAGTTTAACACGATGTTATCTTCGCCAAATTATATATATTGCCCTTAGGAAAGTCTTTTGGGGGAATTCAACGCAGGTCATGTACAATTTACGATCGCATAATGTGTGATATATTTCACTTAGTATCCGTACTTTAAACTGTGGGAGTAAACTTCACACTGTCTTAAATCAGTTAATGAGTGAATGCGCCACAATTAACGAATTTCGATAACGAATGTTTAATCCAATAATTTTATGATAATATTTTCCTTTCTGCCCAAAAGACACGCTTTGTATCATTAATAAAGCTTTTTAACTGTTGCAAATCTATATCGTTGGTGCATTTCTGAATACAATTAATCTTTCTTGATTGTTATCTTTTTTTTTTCTCTGAGCATAGAAAAATTGCTATTGCAGAATATTTTCACCAATTTTCAACCGAGGCTTATGGCTTTTCAACGACATGCAACATTTTTACTGATTGATTGGTTATTTGTTTGTTTTTAGTCCCGTCGAGAAAATTTCCATTACATAACATAGTGACAGTGATTATGACAAGGTTAGCGGAACGCTAAATATCTATATTGTGACGTCATAGATATTAATACATCAATGTGGAAAAAGTACGGGAAAATCATAAGAGACTATTGAGTTAAGGTTTTAAAGTATGAATGAAATTATTTTCTGGATAGCACCGGCACATTTCAGTTTAAAAATTGAAAAATATTAAACTGTTTATTCCCACAGGTTTCAAGATGAGCACTTAGCTGGAGCGGTCGGTATTCAGGTGTATTAATGTGCTGCTTATGTACACGGGCACGGAGTGTTGTTAGTTTCGCCAATATGATATTCATTGCATCCTGGACATGTGATGACATAAGTGTCGCATGACATGTTGGCATTAACATTAAAGTCACATCCGTTGAAATTATAACTTGTCCCTTCTGTAATGTAATGGCATATACCACTTCAGGGATCCGTGCACTTTGATACTGAAAAGTTGTGATTCTCAAATTGGGAAGAACAAAATATCTTCTTCAGATTTTTGGGTTGACGTTTACTGTTGATAAAATTATAGCTTTCATGTTATATAGTTTTCGTTTGTTCATCTTCTTTCAGTAGGTTGTTTAATTGAATGATTATGGAATTGATGTTTCCATTTCTTGGATTATAGGTGTGCACAAAGTGTAGTATATGTATTTCACCATCATTTGCACGTTGTGTTTTAGAAAGTAGCTGCGTTCTATCACACTCTTTGGCTTTCCTAATTCCATTAAGGACCCCATTGGAAATAAGCACCACAGCTTTCAAGGGATATCCTTAGGTGTAAATCCATGATACATTTGTATTTCATTTTATGTTAACTTTATAGATATATGTCTAGTCTAAATATGATTTGCATGATATTTTACCTGATATGGATATCTGCTTTTGAATTTATATTTCATTATTCTTGTCATTTTAATGTGCTATTAATATCACCTTGTACTATTGATTTTTACCCTGAATAAATCTATCTGTCTATTTATTGTTAATTTTGTTCTGGATACTTTTGGCTGGCTTGATACAATTTTAATTCCTCCAGGCGGGAATCCCTCGTATTTATATCGCTCACAGTGGTATGGCTGTTTTAATATTTTGTTTACATCGCCATCCCATAGGATAAAACAGCCAGGAAATGTCCAAAGATACATGTAATGGAGTATTGATGAAAAGAAATCACCATTGCTCGCTTGACTTATATTTACCTAATGACATGTTACAAATGCTTGAAATGATTAAGAATTTGGCAACACCCACAATATTACTGCATGTAAACAGTCATGTATTTCAATTTAGGTCTAAGGGCAGATAAATCTGATTGCTTAAAATTAATATCTCTTTTGTGTGCAGTGTAGAGAGGGTCTTTACATGTAGTTCAGTATTTTATCTAGGTTGTCTTGGAAACATGTAAAGAACGAATAAATAAAGTTAAAATACATCGTCGAAACCTGTGGATTACTCTCCGTTACACTGCATCGTAACGGAGGGAAAACTCGTCCAATGATGAGTGTGAAATAATTTGAAATAATTCAATTTACGCTTTACGGCGAACTGAACGCGCATGAATTTTGACGCATACGATAATTTTTATATCACCCGTTGTCAAGTAATGTTACCCGTTACCCTAGAGCACATGGTTTCTATTTTTGGAGGGGAACATTGTTTTTTCGCCGATCAGATTCCGATTATTTTACATGAAAGTATGATAATATTAACTGTTACCCAAATATGAATAAAGTATTGTAATACATCCCAAGACTTTCAACTAAAGAATATCTAAGTGCTAATGTTTTGAATGATTACTGTTTGGGTAAGATAATTTTGGGTAAGAAACAGTTGTCTTTCTAAGGTGGAAATTATGCTGAACGAAGTCGTTTTCGATAGAACATGATACAATATAAGCATTGCATGTACATGTAGTTTTTACTCGCGAATTATACATCGTTAAAAAAAAAGAAAGAAAAATCAATGTATTTATGATACCCGTTTCAGAATTATTTTTGAAAACGAAGAGAAGATCTATACAGGGGTTTTCATTTTCTCCATCTTAGATATTTTCCTTCCTCAACACGCCTTCGTGTCTTTAAATTATCTTATGCATATGCTGGTCTCTAAATAATTAAACTGAGGTTCTCTTACCTGTATTGCTTCACATTGTCACCGAACATACTTAGGAAAAGCTGGTCAGCGTCCGATATAATCTTCACCCAGGCGAGCAACTAAATAAAACCATCCGACAAATAGAGAGAAATCAAATATACAGTGAAAGGAACAACCAGCGCATTGTGGATATATCGATTAGATTGAGAATATTTTAGTGTAGCTGAATTTTCAAAGGAACTGAGGACACTTTCTTAGAACAGAACTCTCTCTCTCCCATACACACACATACATATATGTAACAATCTAATGTAACAATGTAAATGCTTCGCACTTTTGTTCAGTTTGTGAGTAAAATGTCCAGAGTTTACACATCGATAAATTCTTCAAAAAGAATGTTTAATCCTATAATAATTTCTGTCACACTTTTCTCTGAAACTACACAGGACAGCTTCCTGACATTTGCCACAGATCATAAGTACGGATAACTGTATCGTGTAACGCAGTTTCTAATCTGCTGCATGTCAACTTCCTGTTTGACGCAACTTACAGTAGTGTAGAATATTTTTAACATGTACAAATTTCGGCCACATTTTTCTCAGGAACCACACAGCTAGGCCAGCTTCCTGATATTTGCCACAGACCATCAGTATGGAGAACTGTATTGTATAATGCAGTTTCGAAACTGCTGCATTGTCTACTTCCTGTTTGACGCAACTTAGAAAATTTTTTGACATAAACAAATTTGTCACAAAGTAATGACTGAGTGCCTGAGAACCTTAAGATTAAATATGTCTTTATTTCAGATAGAATCTCCTACAAATGAGATCTCATAATAATATGTCATCTTTCATCTAATTCCTCATGTTAGAATGCATAGTCATTCAGGTAAACCTGAACAGAACTAAATGGAATTATAATGATATACTTTTCCACCATGATTATACTTTAAATGATGAAGTAAAGAGGGTGTTGCACAGAAGCGGTGATTTTCCCTAATCTGGACACTCGTGCGTATTACTGGCCTTCATCCTAATTTTAACTCTTTCGTGTGTGCCATTGTGGGATTTCCCAGCACTAAGTATTGATGTTTCATTCATTTTGTCCACACTTATTATTTGAAACGAAATAATAAGACAGATTCACATTGTTAGTTTTAATGGCATTATTAAAAGTTCAAATAGAGTTCAAATATGTCCATGCACCTGAAATATTGAATAACAATTGCAATTTGCAACCGGATATATATCATTTCGTTTTAGATATACATTGTTCAATATTTATACAGTTTTGTCCTGTGCTGTGTCCATTAACAAGGGAGATATTTTATCTTCCTTCGACTAAAGCCTTGCATGTTGCTAAAAACCATATCACAGAAGCGACATGAGAGCAAGACCCAACGGTTCTTGGTCCTATAGGACAGTGTGCGTGTGATACCGATAAATTGAATAAACATTTTAAAAAGACTAGAAGTTGTGTTGTGATGAAAAGGACAACTCGAAATTTAAAGGAAAAAAATTGTTTCCGTGAAAGATTCGAACTCGGTCGTTTAAAAAAACGGAAACAGTTGTACGTTTAAAAGTCCACAGCCTTATCCATTACGCCACGCCGCACATTCAAAAACCGCAGGGATACTTAACGTGCGGATGAAGTTGAAAGGAGAAGTAACGAAATCGTGTCGTGATTTTTAGAGATTTACAAAATGAAAGAAAAAGTGAGCAAGCTCACATACCCCACGCTCCCACATTGCTTGAAATGTTGTTTTGGGCAATACAGGTAGAAAATCATAATTGAATACGGTTATAAATGGATAAACATAATTAACTATTGATTATTACTAGGATTTTTTCTAAAATAAAGTAAGAGATCTTTTCATTAAACATACAATAATTTTATCCTTTTCCATTCAGCTGTTTAATTGGTGAAGAGGTCAAAGGGGCATAATTCCCCGAAAAAAAAATGAATCAGAATTTCCTGTGTATATGCGCATCTAACACAGTATGTTCTTCATCACTACAAAGTTTCACGATAATCTGTTGAGCGGTTTCAGAGGAGTCGCGCTGACAAACTGTTTCAATAGTATATTAAATGTGGCCAAATTCTAAGTTCAAAAGGGGAATATCCCAGAAAAAAAAATTGAATCGGAATTCCCTGTGTATATGCGCATCTAAACAGTATGTTCTTCATCACTACAAAGTTTCACGATAATCTGTTGAGCGGTTTCAGAGGAGTCGCGCTGACAAACTGTTCAATAGTATATTTAAATGTGGCCAAATTTTCTAAGTTCAAAAGGGGCATAATCCCCGAAAAAAAATTGAATCAGAATTTCCTGTGTATATGCGCATCTCACGGTATGTTCTTCATCACTACAAAGTTTCACGATAATCTGTTTGAGCGGTTTCAGAGGAGTTGCGCTGACAAACTGTTTCTAATAGTATATTGGCCAAATTTCTAAGTTCAAAAGGGGCATAATTCCCGAAAAAAATTTGAATCAGAATTTCCTGCCATATATGCACATCTACATGTATGTTCTTCAAACTACAAAGTTTCACGAAAATTCTGTTGAGCGGTTTCAGAGGAGTTGCGCTGACAAAAAAACAGGACTGACTGACGACTGAGTGACTGACTGACAGAGGGGTCAAAACATTATACCCTCCGCAACTCGTTGCGTGGGGTATAAAAATGCATGCGTGAAGAACAAAATTTTCAAAGCAACAATTTTTAATGAAAATCTCAAAGAACATTTTTGTACTAAATTTATTTTGTTTCAAGCAGGCAGTATTTCTTAAATTCGGGGATTCCCCTGTATTTTGAAGCTAAAAATCGCATAAATCGCTTCCTGCATGATTTCAACTTATTATTTTTGGACTAATTCTTGTCAATACACACCTTTTAGACTTATTTTCTTATATTTGGAATCTAGACAAAATGTTCCACTGGTTTTACTATATATATGAATAACTTTATTTTACGATCTTTCACGCAAACACCTTTAGTGAAATCACAATGAATACATGCATGATACATGCAACACCTTTTTTTTCAAATGAAAAGAAGTAGGTAGGCAGGCAACATATGTCTTCCCTGGAAGACTTTCCACTAAGTTGTAAATGTGATCAATTAGATTAATAATGTCAATCAATCTTAACAGAGATTATCAAATAGTTCCTACATTTTGCCTACACGAGTGCATGAATGAGTGAAATGAAATATGAATGTATCCGCTGATTTTGAAAAAAAAATCTTCAGGACATAACAAGAATATCAGTAAAACTGATGGATACTCCCAGAACTGCATATATGCAATGAAATACTTCATCTGATGAATAACTTGCACAATGATGAATGAATATTTAGTGCGACATTTAACTTTGCATGGACAATACAAAATCCAGAAAAAATAAATAGCGCAAGCGATACGAGAGAGGTGGTGAAATTTCACTGTCCTAAAATTGTTTTTAGAAAGGATGTAAAATTCACCGACATAAAATGTGAAAGGTTTGTGATGCGATTCATCAACGATTGAGGGTGAGGTTGTTCCTTGAGAGGAGCAT
>CAJDSM010036387.1:7015-22856 GCA_903981925.1 Ostrea lurida | reverse complement strand
TAGGGAACTGGTAGGTTGTCTATCTGGCTTATCAATCAAACACGATACATTGGTAGCTACTGAAAATGTTCATTTCAATTTTAACTTTGATTTACGGAATCTCATTATGTGCCTCTAGCATTAGTTTTTTATGGAGGTCATAACAAACAGGAGTATTTGAACATGAGCATGAGTGTTTGTACATGTACGAGGATACCAAGAGTTGTACATGAACATCGATACATTATTGATATATGTTTCTGTAGATGGATACCAGTATATGTCTAGATGACCTTTAATATGACTATGTATAGGTGAATGTAGATAAACATGCTTATATGAATATGAACATTGGTATTTGTAGATGAGCATGATTGTGTGCATATGAATGAATGCTGATAAACATATATAAATAATTAAATTTTGCACAAAGTCTCCCTATCTGTTCTATTACAATCTTTCAGGTTTATATCCGTGTAAACCCTAATTTTACGGTTCATACTGTATAAACTGAACTTCGTACGTCACAATTCTATACGTCACAGACAAAGATCGATTCCTTATTGTGACGTCAGTTGAAGCTAAATTCCTACGACATGAAATTTGACATGTATTTTGTTATTCAGAGCTTCGAATCAAGTTTATGACTTCAAAAAGTCGGAAATTTAATTATAAGAAATGACTGTTATAATTTTCAAGTTTACCGGAGATTGAACCAATGTTGCCTATTTGCAAACATAATATAATCCGCTACGCGGATTATATAGTTTGCAAATAGGAACATCAGTTCAATCTTCGGTAAACTTGAAAATTATAACATTCATTTCTTAAATGAATATCAAAGTATTTTGTAAATAAACATGAAGATATGTAAATTAACATGGGTATCAGTACATGGAAAAGATTCTGTGTAGGTAAATACATACAAACATGGGTATTTGTAGATGAGCGTGTATCAATGAAAATGAATATGTATAGATAGATGAATGCTGATGAACATAAATGTCTACAGATGAACTTTATGAGCATGAATATATTTGTATTTAAACATGATTATCTATTAAAATGTATCTGTATATGAACATAATTTTTTGTAGATGAATATCCGTAACAGATGAGCATGAGGATGTGTAATGAATCTATGAATGTAAAGGCAAAGATAACGAACAGTGATCAATTTCGTAAGTCCTAAATAGAATACAAAAACAAGAGTTGGGCAAACACGGACCCCTGGATACACCAGAGGTTGTATCAGGTGCCTAGGAGGAGTAAGCATCCCCTGTTGACATACTTGAAGTGATTTAACTTGAACATTAAAATCGAGAAAAATAAATCAAAGAATTAATTATTTTCCGTCCGTCCTTCAAATTCTTGTTTGATTATACAAAATATAAATTTTAAAAAAACCTCGCAAAACAGAAATTGATTTGGAGGTCTATCGTCCTATCGGTAAATTTCTTTTAATGTTTGCTATCAAAACAATGCATACACATGAATTATGCCATTCGCACCAAACTTATTGTTTAATCATATTTCGGAATATTGATCATCTTTTCCCTCAATGTTCCGGAGTTTTGTTGAACACATAACTTCCAGCGCGAAAGAAGTGTATTTATTGACACCAAAATGGTATAAAGACCACGCAGTGAATATATTGTATAAATAAGAGCAGTTTCAGTGGTGTTTATTGAAGGTGGGATATGGCTTGATTACTATAAAAACATTCATGAATAAAGCCAATTTGCAGAAAGAAATATCACCTTTGATACACCTTTAAGTAGTATTGAAACCCTGTTACACTCTAATTGTTATCATTTTGGTATTGTACACCATGACTTCAAGATAAGCAGAAGTAGCAGGTAATTTTTGTCCTAATAATTTCTAACATACATGTAATTAACTATTATCTAGTAAAATAGACATATTTACTTGATAGTCATAAGTATGATGAGGATAAGGTATCATTTCCGTACAAGATTTAATTTTTTACTGAGTGTGTAGCTTTATGAAAATTGAACACGCTTAAAAAGTAAGCTATCATTTTATCTGATATTTTCATACAATAAAAAGTATCACTTATAATTTTTTCCAATGGCAAACCGAGAAACTTTTACACCTTCTGATTCTGTCAATATGCTCTATATTTGCATGAATGTCTTCCCACTGTTTCAATTCTCTGTTTTATGTGAGAAGGCAGTATATTTAATTTCACAGGCGGTATTTTCACTGACACTGACCATTCATGTGCGAAGTTTAAAATGAACGGACAGTTTCCTAAGCGGATAATTATATATACACAAAGCTGGTCGAATTCTTGACCGTAGCTATTCTAGAAAAGAACAGCTATAGGGCTTTCTAATCTATGACCGCTCGACGTTAACTTAGAACAGCTCTATGACTGCTTGTGACCGCTTTACGTCTGCTCTAAGTTAACTTAGAACAGTTCTATGACTGTTTTATGACCGCTTTACGTCCGCTCTAAGTTAATTTAGAGCAAATCTCATGACTAGGAGGGCGAGAGGTTAGAAGTGGTCGCATCTGTACATACCACACTCCCTGTTGTAAGTATACACATACTGTGTTATGTGTAAATACATATACATCAAAAACTTTTATCTATATGAAAATAAAGCACATTTCCTCGAGTTTGGTGTTATCTTAGCAACATCAATAATTTTAATTCTTAAATTTCGTTCCGTTTTCCGTCCCGTTCCGTTTTTCGTTCCGCGTTAGCAACACTCGTTTTGCTGTACATATCATTTGGCGCGATTCCTGTAACAAGCAATCGACCGGCGTAGTCTTCACAAATAGATACATGTATACTAGTGCAATAACGGTTTTACTTAAAAGTCTTTGATGATGAAATCTAAAGTTGATGGTAATATAACAGTCATGGTGGTCAGGCCTTCGAAAGAATGTAGAAATTATCGTGAAAGTATGTCCGTTATTGGATTATTGCGAGTGACTTTAGTAAGACTTCTGAAGCGACGGATGAGAAGGAAAATCATTTTTTGAGCATAACCGTGCCGGTGAAACGGTTTGTTTCAGCAAATTTACTAATAAAATTGGACCCGAATCGAGAAGGGGGTCGGAATGACGTTGCACACCTGGTGTATATATATTATATTGATAAATTTGTTTTTTCGTTTTCCTATTTTTATCTATTTATTGATTAGAATTCAGATACCTGTGTTTAAATAAATAATTTGCAATGGGTATGAACACAAATAAGAACTCACATGGTCTAGAGACGCGGTCATCAGCTTCATAACAGTAGTAAATCTTCCTGCCCAGGTATATGGGGGGGTGAAAAGGATTGAACAACAGTGTTATCTACTAAGACTACTTTCGTTTTGAAAAGTTGTACCGTGCACCTAGGAACGATAACTGTGTCATTCTTAAAGACCCATGCCTTATGAACACCTTATTTATCAAATATTTATATTACTGCCTCATAAAAAAGGGGGGATATGCTAGACACAGGTACATGTACATGTAGCAAGCATGGTAACCGAAATAAATAAAACAAATTTCACTCAGGAACTGTTTCGGCACTAGGGCACATGCAAGTGTTGTTGCCATGTAATATGATCAAGCATGAAAACTTAGTTACATGGTATTTAAAAATATAATTGTAACAATCATATGTTCCTGGGGTTAAAAAAAACCAAACACAACCAAAACAAAAACAAACAAACAAACCAAAAACAAAAGCAAACAAACAAAAACACGTCTCTAATTATAGAATAATTTGTTTTGCAGACACAAGATTGAGAAGAATTAGTATATATTAGATTCAGGATTATTATATTGGTTCTTGTATATTTATTTTTCTTATATGTTTGTATAAAGGACAAACAACTAAAACAATTGTTTTTCATCTTCAACACTGATCTTACAATGGTGCAATGTTGTAAGTCTTAATTTATGTTCATATACGTATGCGCATTGCATAGTCTTCATTATCAATGTTTGTTAAATACTGGTTTTATGTTAAGCGCTTTAGAGTTAGAATTTTTAAAATAGGGCGCCATACAAAACTTCTCATTGTATTGTATTGTATTGTAAAATATAAAATGGCGAAGTAACAATGTATAAAACGTAATCATAGTTCCAAAAACACATACAAAATCGAGTGTAGGGCAACACGGACCTTCGACAAAAGCGAAGGCAGGATCAGGTGCCATGGAGGAGTAAGCATCCTCTGCTGACCGGTCACACCCGCCGTGAGCCCGTAGTCGAAACAAAAGTAAACGGGGTTACCCGTCGTCAAATCTAGTAGGAAAATGACAGTCTAACAAAGGGTATGAAACAAATCAGTCAACATATGACTTAGTGATAATTTGTAATCGCACACAAGGTCATTATAGCGACCGTAGAATTTGCGTAATGATGACTTTAATCGAGATTCGTTATAAACCTGCAACATCAACTTTTTGATTAGTAGTTGGCCTCGCTTTAAAAAGTCCTCATACGCATGGCATGCCCTTGCGTATCGAACAACTGGGAGACATACACACCATAAGCAGGTGATAGTGCTACATTACTACATAAAAAAGGAAAGTTGACGATTGCAAAGTTAAAGTCATCACGTTTATCATATAATGGGGTTGTCAGTCTGCCATTAGAGTCAATATTAAGTAAAATACCCAGATACGAAGCAGATATGTCAGACTCTGTGGTGTCCTTTATTTCGAGTTCGTCGGGACATATCATATGGACATAAATATAAAGAGAAAAACAAGTGATCTCCCGTGACACAATGGGAATATGTTGATAAGATATAACATTAGACTTTTCTATTACACCAAAAACAGTGAGACGTGGTATATTAAAACAAAATCTGCCATCAACAGGTGCTGTATGCCAAAAATATAAATAAATAAAGCACTAGCCAGATGAGGCAGTAAACAGAAATAGAAAAATAATCCATGAAAATAAAGGGGATATACAGTACGTTGAGACATTTTACATGCACTATATAAACCTGGAGATTTTTTAGCCAGTATATAACTATAGAGGATTGGATATACATGTACAAATGAGTGACATATATAACAACATAAACATTATTTGAATGGATGTGAACCAGTAGGCACTGTGTCATTAGAACTTAATAGAACTAAATCAACACATAAATTGATAACCCTGCTCTGCAATTGACTACATATCTATGCAAATTGTAACTCGCTACATATGTGTATGTGTAAGTTTGTCCTTCGTTGTCGAAGATAACCATGACCAGTGGCGGATTTAGAGGGGTGGGGGTGGGCACCCCCCCCCCCTTTTGGTGACCAAACTTGATTATTATGTATAGATATATATCAAAATTACTTCTAAAAGTAACTTTAAAAGCTCTAAAACCCTAGAGCTTCCGGGGGCTTCGCCCCCTGCGACCCCGCTTTGGCTTCATCCCAGACTTTGAACTTATTGGCTCCTTTTTCAACGGACCGCCCCCCCCCCCCCCCGCCCTTTCGACAAATCCTGGATCCGCACTGCCAGTGACTATAAATTTGAGTTGCTGTTGTGTGTCCGGAGGTGGCTGATGAGAACAATCCGCGCAAGGAAGCCTCTCCCATGGGTTTCGCAGCAGTGGGTAGGCGCTGTACTGACGGTGTTGGTGGCCCTTGCCTTGCGCGCTGCATGTTTCTACTCATCTTGAAGAGACCTGCGCTCTTCTTTCTGTATTGGCTCCATTCGTGATGTGCTGGCGTCATGAGGGTCTGTCCGAGCAGGTAGACTCCCAGGTCTCAATACTGATGTTGAAGTATTTTTATGAAGTCTTCAGACTGTCCGTAAAGCGCTTCCTTTGCCCTCCAACTTTGCTATTGCCTTCGCTGAGTTTGCCATAAAGGAGTTGCTGTCTGGCATGCGGGAGACGTGGCCTTCCCATCTTAGTTGGGCTATTTTACATGGCGGTGATGACGCTTGACAAGTTGGCGTGCTTCAGAGCCTGTGTCGGTGATTTTGTCCAGCCAGCGGATGTGAAGGAGGTTTCGAAGGCATCTGAGATGGAAGTGATTGAGCAGTTTTTCATGCCGTCTGTATGGTGTACAAGCCTCAGAGCCATAGAGGAGGCTGATGAGGACCACTGCCTGGTAAACTTTCAACTTTGTCTCCAGCTTGATTCCTTTCCTCCCCCAAACATTATTCCACTGTTTACCGAAAGCGTTGCTTGTCTTTGCGATTCTGCTGTTGATTTCAGCATCGATGTTGGCATTGCGGGAGAGGGTGCTGCCAAGGTATGTGAAAGTCTCAACTGGCCGGAGCAGCTGTCCATTCACCAACATGTGAGGTTCGTGGTATTGATTTCCCTCGGTCTTCTTGGTGCTTATACTCTACTTGTACGTGTGTACATCGCGAAATGTTAAAATATAAAAAAAAAATCGCGAAAATTTAGCCCCGCGAAATTAAAGCCCTTTACAGTATACAGATTTAAAACATATTTGTTGTGCAAGTGTTTTGATACAAACGCATAGGAAACTAGTTCAACTTCCCTGAATTGAAAAAGAGGGCCTTGGGTGCCTAAATTTGTGTGCATATATACTTAAGCCTTGGAAATGACACCTGTCTCTATTCTTTGATGATTTAAGGCGAATCTTAAACAAGCCTTTTGACTTGATAGTTTTGAAATTTCCTAACACTATAGTAAATGCAGAAGGTGAACTTCGATAAAATTCAAATGCTTCATTTACCCTTTCAATAACTTTGCTTTTCAAACATTTTGATTTCACTACTAGATCATCCAAACCCAAAAATGCATTGAAAGCCGGGAGGAAAAATGGTCTTTAGATGAATTGTAAATCTTTAATTAACTTTTGTAGAATTGGTCAAGTTAACGGTAGTCGTGTATCTCTGTTACGGGCAAAATAGTCACATCCTTGCACTATATTTCGAACCACAAATGAGTCTGATGGATTCAGCAAACCTATGATTTTATGTACAATGCTGTTAGCTGATATGTGGGTAGAAATACTATATTTGGAGAAAAACCCATGCTAAAAAGATGAGCAATGAAGTTGGAGAGGACTAAAGGAGAGAATTTAAAAATATGTTTCTTCTTTTGTAGGAATCTTTAGTAATGCATGTCAACAATGCTGATGTAATGCGGCGCTTGTACAGCCAAATTGTCAAGGATGTTTTGAAATGGAAGTCTTCAGATGATTTAGCTGAGGCATGGCACGAAATACTTCCTGAAAATTAAAACGAGATAAATGATCAGCTGCTGTATTGTGCTTGTCAGGAGTGTGTTTTGATCTGAAGTGTATCTTGTATTTCAAAGTTGCAAGTACAAGGCATCGCACCAACCTTATGATGACTTTTTTCTTTGATGTTTATATTTGACTTAAAACTGTTTTGTCTCTCACATCTCCCAATATCTCCATAGCTAACACAAATGGATATCGTTCTTTAATAAATGTTCAGTATTTTGCAATGCTGTCATCCCAGCGATACACAAATCATTCAGAATTTAGGAAACATGTTGCTGCAAAGCCTATATCGACTCTGAGGCGTTAGTGTATAAAGTTAAGTGATTAGACGTCAACCATTTTTGAGATAGAAAAGCGGACTAAGAAAAATTGTTTCAGCTGTGAGAACAATCATATCATGAGATTCGGAAACACCACAATTCAAATCAATAAGACGTCATACAAAAACACAACCTGGATTCACTACCTGGCACGCAAAATTAAGCAAACCTGTTAAAGGCTAAAGCTCAAATAAATTGCTCCGAGTTTCGCTCTTCATTCCTGTGAGGTAAGTGTGATCTTTTTATTCTACCTAATCAAGGGAGAGACGAGTTCAATGCTTTGCAGTAGGTGGTTATGTTTTAGACATTTTGATACGAACCCCAATTGTCTGGTCCTCGCAGAACCTGTAACTGTCTTTGACCTACAATTGAGTTTAGGATGTTGTCCTTCACAAGTCTGACAGATGAGGGTAAAGGGGCATGTTGTAACTTTGTATTTTACCCTTTGGATAAAGGCGAAGCAGAATTTAGTTCTACCAACCTGCTTTGGGGTGAAAGGGCCGCATAATGAAAGATAGGTTTAACTGACCTCATAATACATTTTCCCCTTTTAAATTCAGTGAGTTTTTTGCTAGGGGAGATCAACATTTTCTATAAACTTACGAAGAGACTCATCATAGGAACTCCAAGCCGAATTACCATACAATTTGCACAGCAAACTCTCTAAGAAAACTCGTGATCGTTTCTTGTGGAACATTTTGCATTGTAATGCACACAAAATCAGAAAATAATCAGTCCACTGTTTGTATGATGGACAATGGATATTTTGATTTTGGATTTTGTTGCAGATTGACAATTCCAGGTGATATTAACAAGGTGAAAGGGTCCTACTTTTGATGTGGTAAAATACAAAGGTGAAAATAACGAACATTGATCAATCTGGTAAGGTCAAACAGAATACAAAATAAGAATTGGGCGCACCCCTGGGTACACCAGAGGTGGGATCAGGTGCTTAGGAGAAGTAAGCATTCCCTGTCGACATGTCATACCCGCAGTGAGCTCATTGTTATATCAAATCAACGAGTTCATAATTAGACCATATTTCAAATTTTATCTTGCATGATATGGTAGCACCAAGGGAATCCCATCTAAAACAGAAACCGCAGACTGATCAGATTTTGAACCTACAGTGCCTACTGATTCACCTTCATTTGACTCAAATATTTGAGACACTAATGAAGAAACATTTTGAGAGCTGACTTCCTCTGTGGGATGGAGTGATCGTGTGGTCAACTGAGCAGGCTGTACGTAAGTATATTGTATCTGTTGAATTTTTAAAATTGATTACGTCCAAATGATTTGCAACTGTTGGAACTGGAATAAGTGAAGGGGAGCCCATGATGTCGTGACTTTTTATTTACAAATGGGGATCAGTTGCTGTGAGTGATGTAAACTCTAAAACACTAATTTGTATGCCTTAAACATTGTATACCACAAATTCCATAACCTAATTATTTGTAATAATGCTACCTGATCGGGACAATGGGCTCACGGCGGGTGTGTCTGGGCGGGGATGCTTCCTCCTCCTGGGCACCTGATCCTACCTCTGGTGTGTCCGGGGGTCCGTGTTTGCCCAGGTCTTGTTTTGCATTCTATTTGGGACTTGCGAAATCGATCACTGTTCGTTGTCTTTGCCTTTACATATTGCTATGATGGTTTGTTTGCAAATGGAGATCGTTACTGTGCGTGACGCAATACAGATGCACACGCTGCTAGAACGAAGAAATTATCTGTTAACCCAAAATACCCCATAAAAGTAATCAAAATGTCTTTACATATCACAATTCCATCCCATTCATTTCTTCCATAATTTCTTATGTTTTAGGGAGTTCAAGTTTTTCATTTTAATTATTAACAGTCTTATAGATTAATTATAATTGTAACACGCTATTTGATTGGTTATTTTGACTCCAGCATTCTTTATATCGTATAAACAATGTCAACCTATAGCCCCGATATGTGACGTTCTAGAAATTACGTCACATTATGTTTGCCTGTTCAGATTCCATTTTGTTGCTACGGCAGTATTGGTCTGCGTCCTTAAATTCATATTTTCTTTAGAATTATTAATCAGATGACTTCCAATGCAATTCGCTATTTCAAATATACTAAAGGAAAACATGGATCTTCCAGGGACTGCCACGAGCTCGCCTAAAGGCAGACCAAATGGGTCTCAGGATCTCTTTTCTGGACCAGTCTACGGTCCTATGTTTATCGTTCTTGTAAGTTACATTGATTGTTGATTGAAGACGTGTGTGTGTGTGTGGGTGTTGTGTGTGTGTGTAGTGTGTGTGTGTTGTGTGGATGTGTGTGTGTGTGTGTGTGATTGTGTGTGTGTGTGTGTTGTGTGTGTGCTGTGTGTGTGTGTGTTGTGTGTGTGTGCGTGCGTGCGTGCGCGTGCGTGCGTGCGTGCGTGCGTGCGTGCGGCGTGGTGTGTGTTGTGGTACTGTGTGTGTGTGCTGTGTTGTGTGTGCGTTGCGTGCGTGCGTGCGTGTGTTGTGTTTAGAAAATATGTTATGTTCTACGTACACGCGCAATAACTGCTGAAATTATCTTAACAAAATCATGTTTGTGTAACTTCGCTTGCTTAAGAACGTGATCTTCAGTCAATTTAAAGTTCAGTACGCACCATGCACACGCTTTAAATTGTTTTCGGGTATGACGCAAATACTACTAGTTGGTGGTACCCGAGACCTGGCCCTATTTTTGAGAATGACGCATAAAATGCTGAAGGTCACATTCTTATGTATGACAAATCTTCCATTCATAAAGAAAATGACACAGAGTGTTAAGTTGATGATTGTCTTTCATAGTTAAAAATATGAACACATGGTATCTCAATCGTCATATTCTGTTGTCGTTGTGTACATGCGTACGTACACAAATTCATACTACAATGACTAGCTTGCACAATTCATACATGTACATGTAACAGCAAAAACTGCTGTTCGTCATAAAAACATTTATCACCGGTAGAATTATAACAATGGGGTGCACTAACACAGGTGCTCTTCATATGTTTTTCGTCCTTTCATTTCTAGTCGTGGGTTTGGACTTTTTAGCTGCAGAATTCGATTGAACAGGTTGGGCTACACCCTTTTGAACAAGAGGTCCATTCTCGTGCAATAAAAGAGCAGGCCAAACTACGTAATCAAGGCGGTCTCCATTTCTCGTAAACAGTCTAAACATGCTTCTGTCAATAACGTCCGAGGACTCAAATTGTAAGTGCATGGGCGGATCCTGGATATGCATCATCCAACACAGTTCTATACATCTATCCACGAATGCTTCACAACCAGAATGAGACAACATGTCTTTATATTTCGACACAAATTCTGTATCTTCCTTTAGAAACTGAAATGGATTTTATGATCATTATTCATGAACAAAAGCATATTCAAAGAAATTGGTTGTTATAAATTTTGCGATTTGCAAAAAATAAGGAAATACCTGTTTCGCATTTGATATGGAGAGTGCGGATACGCTCTTCTGAAGTTCACTAATTTTCTTGTATATTACGATAAAGTTTCCAGCCTCGGAGTCTCTCAGGTGTCTCTATAAAGTTAACAGAAACAATCAGGCAATGTTGTTTTCATGTGCGTGTAAAGTTAAAGATATATTTAAATGAATCGATTAATTCATTTTAGTACAACGTACATATTTTGACAACCAAAAATGACGGAAAATACTTCAAAGCAGTAAAATGTTCTAAACTAACAATCAAAGATGTTTTTCTAAACAGAATTGTTTTCTCCAATTTTGTCTGACTAGGTACCTGGAACAACGCCTGCTGTAAATTCTTGTACTGTTCGTCAGCTGAGCTCTTTGTCTTATTGGCGATGAACTGAAAATAAAAACACCAACTCACAGAACCCACATAAACAAGAACGCAGCAGAGCAAACTCTCAAGTGGAATGATTCAACATACAGTCGTAATTTATATATATTACATAAATGTGAAAAATCAGTTCATGATCGGTACGAAGAAACATGCAGTTTCTGGTGAGAAAGACAATAGTGCAGGATGCTAATTTAAGCATACGAGTACACTTGACCATTTTAAGTTGCAGCCTGAATGAGGAAGCCTGTATCGGAATCCTAAAGGAATTATATCTTTACAATTCAAATAACTTTTTCCATTTCTTTACAGAAAGCATGCATTTGTTACTCTGTACAGAGATAGCTTACCCGAAGAACGCCATTAAGGACCTGTGCGGCTTTCTCCTCCCCGTACCTCCCCGACAGATGATCAATGGCTTCCGTCCACTCATTATCGTACAATTCGTTGAAATGCTCCCCAATTTTCTGTGGTCTATTTTTGTCCGAAAGGTCCGTTATACCGGGGTTATTGTGTGTAAGTTTTGTTCCAGCTATCGAACTGAGCCTGTCAAATTAATAGTACTTAGTGAGTTTAATTTGCATGTAAGCAAGAGGGAAATTAGCTTTGATTATTTCAAAACACAATTTGATAACTGTAGGCATATCCCGATGGTGTGTTTTTAAAGTTTTGGGGGTCTTTTTTAATATTACGAAAACTTTTTTATATATACTTGAAAGAAGACATGGTGCAAAGTAGCATATTTAATTCTAAATTTTGAATTTAAAAAATGACATTAATAATCAGAATACATGTACCTTGTTAATGACATTAATACATGCAGAAAACCACTGATTAATGACAATTAAATAATAAGAATACCATTATAAATGTACATTTAACAATCAGAATACCTTGTTAATGACATTAATAATCAATACCTTGTTAATGACATTAACAATCAGATTACCTTGTTAATGACATTAATAATCAATACCTTGTTAATGACATTAATAATCAGAATACCTTGTTAGAGCCCTCTCTTTTTCTGCAGTCTCCAGTTTCAGCCTACGCTTCGTCTCATCCAGTTCCCCTTGTAGCCTCGACATGAGAAGTATTAAGCTATCTACGTCAGCCATCTCGCACCGCTCAGATTAAAATGTCATTCTATAATCAATGGGGTCTACCTTTTATTTATATACGTAATACTGGGTCATGTATATTTTGCAACTATGACGATTACATGTCATGTAGTCGAACCATGACTTGATGTAATTGAACAACCAAATGTTTTGTTAAAACAATCTGGATGTTTCTATGATATTATCTAACTTTCTGAAGGATTGAACAAGCAGATTCTAATTACAATAACATGATATACGCAATACTATATATCACGACCGGGTTCTTCAGTGTAATAAGTAGAACGGCGTCATGTTGGAAAAAAGTTCAAAAAACAAACGCCGTGCGGTATATTCAAAAACTCTGGGCGCGGTCAGATAAGCCCCCCTAAAAGGTCACCCAGTTGGAAAATATATTCATTATTTACGTACCTAGTTTGAATCATTTTTTTTTTTTAATAAATAAAAAGGCAGTCACTATCTGTGACATTTGTGATAACCGAACGTTTATTGCACTCTTCCCGTACCTTGTGTGGTACGTCACTAGTTAATTCATAGTCTTCTGATGTTTGTAGAGCGATTACAGTCGTACTAGTCTCAGTACTTCATGTTACGGAATCAGCCTGGTATCAAGCTTAATATAAGACCTGCATGCGTCGGACATTCATCAGGCTTTCGGTCGATAGAGATACAAGTCCAGTATCAACCGTGGGTATCATTAAGCACGTCCACAAAGCATACAAAGCCCCGAGTTAAAGTTACACTGTAGCACCAAATTGTGACATTTGTTTCCTACACGTTCATGTATCAACTATAAAGAGGAAAATACTGACAGGTATATTGTATATTACATGAACTTGGTATTAACTCCATGTTTGGTCATCGTACTTACACTCCAACTGCTCATTCAAATGATGAAATTCTTCAAAATTATGTTTCAGTTTTAAACACGTTTAATATCCCAGTCAATGGGACGGATGAATATGAAGTACCATATCTATACCAGATTCCAAAACTTCACATCAAGCCGCTGTCCTTTTTTCTCACAAACATATTGATAGCTGTGAACGAGCAACTTCAGATGTAGCAACAAAATATGCCGGGGGTAGTGTAAATCAAATTGTGGATTCTGGAAAAACTCTATAGAACTTCAAGTAAATTTGAAATCCCAGATTTCTTCTCATATCAACAACATTAAAACGTATGACTTCTCAGCACTTTACACGACCATTCCTCACGATAAATTAAAAACTAGACTTTTTAACATTATAATGGTTGCCAAAAATGGAAGAAGGAAATACTCATACCTATATTATCTTTCTATGTAGTAATAGTACCATTTACACCTGCATATCCCAGTTCATTCGATACGCAATCTTGAGCATGCTATGCGTATAAGGACTTTATAAAACGAGACCAACTACTAACAAAAAAGTTGATGTTGCAGGGTTATAACGAATCTCATTATTTCGCAAATTCTACTGTCGCTATTGTTAGCGATTACAAATATGTTGACTGATTTGTCTCATACCATTTGTTAGATTGTCATTTTCCTACTAGATTTGACGACGGGTAACCTCGTTTACTTTAATTCGACTAATGGATCACGGCGGGTGTGACCGGTCAGCAGAGGATGCTTACTCCTCCATGGTACCTGATCCAGCCTTCGCTTTTGTCGGATGTCCGTGTTGCCCTTCACTCGATTTTGTATATGTTTTAGGGGATTATGATTACGATTAACACGATTTTACATTTCGCCAATTTATATCTAGTGATCAGTTATTCTAAAAATTATTTTGTTTAACTCTACTCTGATTCTACGCAAAAGTATTCTCAAGTTGATATTAAAGCAATTCTGGAGTTCCTCATTCCATTGACAATGTCTTTGCAGTTTTTAGTGATCAGGTCTTCCAACAGTCCGCTGGAATTTCCATGGGCATGAACTGTGCTCCTTTGTTAGCTGACCTGTTTTTATATTCTTACGTAGCAGAATTCATTCAAAAATTTCTACATGAGAAGAAGAAATCTGTAACGGTGGCCTGTAATTCAACATTTCGATATAGTATCGACGACGTTTTACCTATTAATGCCATAGACGTAAAATACTGTCTGACATATTTCATAGGAATTGTTAAGCCGTTCTTTATACTCTGATTACTCCGTTTACCTGATCAATAGACCCATGGGGTCCGGGTTAGAATAGGTTCCCAGCATCCCCTTGCATGTCGTAAGAGGCGACGAAATGGGGCGGTCATTCGGATGAGACCGGAAAAACCGAGGTCCCGTGTCCCAGCAGGTGAGGCACGAAAAAGATCCCTCCCTGCTCAAAGGCCCTGAGTGCCGAGCATAGGCCTAAATTTTGCAGCCCTTCACCGGCAATGGTGACGTCTCCATATGAGTGAAATATTCTCGAGCGGGATGTAAAACAGTAAATAATCAATCAATACCTGATCAAGACAATGGGCTCACGGCGGGTGTGACCGGTGGGCAGGGGATGCTCACTCCCCTATCCCCCAACTCGGGTGTGTCCAGGGGTCCGTGGTTTTGTATTCTGTTTGGGACTTGCGAGATTGATCACTGTTCGTTATCTTTGCCTTTGAGCAAATTTCAAATCAAAAATTAAAACGACCAGTATCACATACAGTAACAGGTTTTTTTTCAAATTGAGATTCATCATCCTACAATAATAATGTCCACGATCAACAAATGATCCATCATGGAAAGTCCTGTATTTCTGTAGATGTTACAGACATTGATAGCTTAGGTGTAAGTCTTGTATTTCTGTACAATGAAGGTGTCTTCTTGAGGAGCACATCCACAATTTGGACTAGAAATAATATTGCATCTATGTACTTTTGTGTAATACATGTACTTACAGTATAGGTAAAGGTAGGTTATTCAAAGATTTGTTCAGCATGTAGGAAATCATGCATGGGTACAAGATTTGCCGTGTTTTAAGCCGATGCAGTATCTGTTTATTGTTAAACCACAAGTAATCAAGAACATTCAAGATTACATGTATATATGGTCATAGTGTTATATATATGTAGAATTCTCTAGATTCATCAAGATTCGTCAATGACCAGAACTTAGAAACGAAGTTAGATAACTCGTACGTTGAGAATAACAAAATCCGAAACAACAGGAGACCGAAACGAAGTAGAGTCAGTTGTACGTTGAATACTAGTAACTGCTGTAGAAAATAAATCCGCAGCAATACATAAAAGCTCAAGGTCGACACCCAAGGCCGAATCGAAAGAAGCTTAATATAAGTTGTGCGTTTATCGTATGAAGTTTGGCATTAAATAAATTAAATTAAGGCGTCAACCATCAAAAAGAGGATGAAAAACCATAAAGTATATACACAGGGCCGTAACCAGGAATTTCCATTGG
>CAJDSM010036380.1:18036-36481 GCA_903981925.1 Ostrea lurida | reverse complement strand
GAAATTAAGATAGCCTTTGGGGCGCGTACAAACATTTAAAACGAGCGTTTCCAGCCAGAGGTCAAGCGGGACCTGCAGATAACTTTTAAACATAGTTTAATGTTATTGACTGATCGTTTAAACATATTTTTAATGTTATTGACTGAATCGCTTGGCATTTATTTTTATTTGCACATTCGTGGATATTCGACTGGATGAAGCGTGCACATGCACCGCCCATCTATTGAATTCAATACAATCACGATAATTTGTTTAGTTCGCAGTATACTTAAAAGTTGGTTGCGCCTGACAAGCATTGGCAATAAAGGACAACATACATACATGTATATAAAAAAAACCAAAATGCCAGAATAAATAAAATAGAAGTCAAGTGAATCATAAAATCCAGTCCATTTAGGTATTTACAGTTAACAGTGAACAAACACATCTTCCTTTCTGCGAGAAGAAAAAAGTTGGTATATATTTTTCACAAACGTTACAATACAATTCATCCGGACCTTAATATCATAGAAGGAAGAGCCGGTTTGAAATTTTTGAGCACCAACAATTAACACTGGGAAAGAAAGGTGCTAGTTTTATCCTGGAAGCGAAAACTTGGCTATGTTTAAATCTAGTGTGCTTGGGTCAGGCTATATTAGTTTCCTATAGGCGGTAACGAGACATATTTGTTTCATTAGATAGGCCGGAAAACAGGCTACATCTTTTGATTTTGGCGGGAAAGCCTATATTTGTGTCATATATAGAAGCAAACCGGAATAATTGCTTCATAATAATATGACGGACAGCTACATTTGTTTTCATATAGGCCTAACAACGCCACAAGTTCGTCCAATATACACGGAATCAATGGGTCCAAAAAGACAGTTAGGCAGGCATAACCCTCTTTGATTGCTGTCCAAATGCTTGTGATTGGTGCAGAATACCAATTAAAACCCAACTCTTCTGATTCGCGTGGTGAAGTTTTACTATATTCTTATAATCAATGTTTGCATTGCAATATGTATTTAAAGATACACACATAGCATGATATTCTAAGTTCACGTTCTTTTTTTCAATCTGTTAACCCAACTCTGTGCAAGAAAGGGTTTGTTCCTGGTGATCTGAATAAGCAGGACAACATATTGAATGATATTCCCCAAGGGGATAAGCAAATATTTCAAAATTCCCCAACTCAAAAATCTAGCTATCAACGGCCTATTGTGTTTTTATTAACATCAGACTTAAAATCGACTTTTGAAATTGAATTATAATTGGAGTTTAAAAACACGTACAGCATAACGAAACAAGAGGAACAATGTTCGACTGTATAAAATAATTGTCCGCTTCTTTCTTTAATTTGCATTCAAACAATGTGCTTGCATGTTATATTATAGACGCGTAACTATGAATCTGCGAATAGGGTCCTCAGTAAACATTGCTTGTCGTAAGAGGGCGACTAATGGGGCGCCGTCCTTCGGATGAGACCACTAAAGGCCGAGGGCCCTCGTTGTCATAGCAGGTGGTGGCACGAATTAAGATCCTTCCCTGCTCATAGGCCCTCTGAAGTGCGAGACCTAGGCCTAAATTTTACAGCCCTCACGAGCAATGGTGACGTCTCCATATGAGTGAAATATTGCTCGAGTGGGACGTAAACAACTACAATCATTCTGTGTCATACATAAACTTAAAGGCTGTTTTTGTGTTCGCTGGTCTGCGTAAAGACCCAGTTTGCTAAGCCCGAAAAAGAGATTCAAATTAAATATCTGTGCGAATTTTATAATCGACAAACATTTTCTTTGTTCTAATTTGGATCTTTTTGTGTTCACCCATCTTCTATTCAAAACAACAAAAAAGCCGTGCATATGTTATACTAGCCTATACCTTGCCCGTTCTGTGAAGGTTAACAAATCTTGCAGGCTGTCGGGTGACACTACACACCTTTCACACCGCCAGACAAAGAGCCCTGTCCTTTTTTGTCCCTGCTCCAATAGGATTACTTTTTAAAAAGACTTGGTATAACAATAGCTTTAAACATACGTCCCTGTTACTATAGAGAAAACTATTTACGTTTATTTTGCTGTTTATTATTCAGAAACAAATTCGTTTCTTACATAACCTGGTTCGGGAATATAAAAGTAGATTAGAGCTACTTCTAGCCACCTTTTCGTATCAACGTCTTCCTCCTAGCTTACCTTCCTATCTATGTGCTCAAGGCCCTGGGAATATATTTTCTTCTAGATATATAGAAATTGTTCTGTCCAAAAACTAAAATTAAGAAAAATAAAATCAATGTAAATAAATAAAAGAAGAGTAAGAAAAAGAAAGAAAGAAAGAAAGAATAAAAAGAAAAAAGAAAGGAAGGGATTTGTTATTCCAAAGATCTTTGTAGTTTTAGGAAAATGTTGTCTTTATTTTGAAAAATGAACATTCAATATCGTCTTGTTCTCCTAACTCTTCGGTCTGTTTGACCCGTGTACTTTTGTCATTGTTAATGACCCTTTTGTGTACCATTCCATTGAGTGTATAACGAACTGAAGGAAAAGTCCCTCTCTGCTTTCTCTGAGTGAAAGCTAATACTTAAATTAAAGAAATAATAACTGAAATGACTTTTATAAATTTTCTTTCTTCCCTTCTTTAGTGGAGAGGTCAAAATTTCTCTCTTTTTCTTGCCGATACGTGTTCTGTAATATCAAATTTCAAAATAGATGCGAATAACCTGTGAATGGATTCTAAAAATACGCGGTATTTTTATTTTTTTCCTATTTTTTTTTATTTCCGATCAATGTAAAATTAATTGATCAATACGATTGTCATCGTGACGCCAAAGTATTCAAACAATTTCAAGCAAGTTATTCGTCTCTTTAACAGGGAAGTAAAATTATCCTATTTCAAAGAAAATTTGTGACTGAATTTATTTCCTGTATTGATTGCTATAATTTATTATATTTTTTATCAAGAATTTATTTTGATACAAATGTCATGTGGTAAGGTGGTGAGAAAGAAAGAATTTTAAAATATAAGTACTTATTGGCTTCTATTCTCTATTCTTTTAAAAAATGCTTGAGTTTGTAAAAATGACTATTTTCTCTTAATTAAAAAAAAATGTTTAAGTAAGAAAGAAAATAATTTTATGAACCTCCAAACTTTAGCAGAAACGTTCATCATGAATGGAAACAGTAAATAACGAGCGTTTGAGGTTTCATTCAGAAAATGCGAGCGGCCCCGCCTTAAAATTATGTAGATTACGTTACTGCAGTTGATTCTGTCATGATTGCGTATTGCAAGGGCAGTTATTGTTCTTAAATTTTATAAAACCGGTTCTGTAGACGTGTGTTACTTATATTACATACACATCAGAATAATTAATTGCATGGTGTCTTATATGATCGCGACTTATTGCCAGTCACAAGCAAATAAGACGATATGGAGAATAATAACAGAGACGAGACATAGGAAGCGTCACTTTGAATGGCCAGAAGGGTGAGGTATCTGGGCTTCAACTTCGTCCATCGATAGCAACTGAAGTTGTGTGTACAGTTATCATTGTATTTTGAATTTCCTATTCCTACTCTGTTATATTGATTTTGTTTTTGGAATCTAATCTGTGTAACAATGAATTTCTCATGAATGACACTCGCTTCTCTCTCTCTCTCTCTCTCTCTCTCTCTCTCTTTTCTTTTCCCTTCCTTTCTCTCTCTCTCTCTCTCCTCTCTCTCTCTCTTTTCTTTGCAGTTTTTTTTTCTCTCCCTTTTCTAAATATCTTTTCCTATTTCTCCTCTCTGTAATCTCTCTCTCCTCTCTCTCTCGCTCTCTCTTCTCTCTCTCTCTCTCTCTCTCTTCTCTCTCTCTCTCTCTTCTTGCAAGTTTTTCTCTCCCTTTTCTAAATATATTTTGCTATTCTTCTCTGTAATTTATCTCTCTCTCTCTCTCTCTCTCTCTCTCTCTCTCTCTCTCTTCTCTCTCTCTCTCTCTCTCTCTCCTCTCTTCTCTCTCTCTTTGCATTTTTTTCTCTCCCTTTTCTAAATATCTTTGCTATTTCTCTCTCTGTAATTTTTATTTTCTTCTCTCTCTCTCTCTCTTCTCTCTCTCTCTCCTCCTCTCTCTCTCTCTCTCTCTCTCTTCTCTCTCTCTCTTTTTTCTTTGCAGTTTTCTTCTCTCCCTTTTTAAATATCTTTTGCTATTTCTCTCTCTGAATTTATCTCTCTCTCTCTCTTCTCTCTTCTCTCTTCTAATAATGAGTTAGGTTCTATCCCTTGTCGGTAGATATACTCATGCTATTTTGGACGACATACTTCTTCTATACAGGTTAACATCAAATCTCCATCTTCCTCTCTCTCTCTCTCTCTCTCTCTCTCTCCTCTCTTCTCTCTCTCCTCGTCTCTCTCTCTCTCATCTCTCTCTCTCTCTCTCTCTCGTTCTCTCCTCTCTCTTCTCTCTCTCTCTCAAGCAATTCTCTTATCTATGCAATTCTCTCTCTAAACGTCTATCAAACAAAATAAAAATGATATGTTAAAATATGGTATATGTAAAGACCGGATTGTGTTCTTTTTGATCGTGCAAAATTCTAAAACAATGAGACGGTGACGCCTGGATACCGTCTCTAACGGAGCGGGTCAACTAGTTACCCTCCAGATGAGAGATTCGGAAGGTTATCCTGGTGGACCCCTTTAAGAGTACAGGTTGCTAATCAAGAAAATCAACTGATGGCGCTAATCTGGGTGTGGAATGAAGTTCTTAGTTGTGGACGGTATGCGGGGGTGCCATTCAATTTACTGTTTTAAATGCTGATTAAACTGCAGGTCACGATGTCAATCTGAAAGTTTAGACGTTAGCAGTAAATTTATAACGAGTAACACATTCCTCTCACAGAAATTCATGACCTTCGGTTACCAATTAAAATATTCATTTATCCTGTTCATTTTAATACCCGTCAAATTATGCAAAAAAAAACAACCAAAAAACAAAAAACAAAACCCAAAAAACAAAAAAAAAACAAACCCCCCCACAAAAAAAACAAAAAAAAAACACAACACAACCAGCGAATAAATATAAATAAATAAAATAAAAGTTAAATATATGAAAAAAGAGGACCCCCCTACACACAAAAAAAAAAAAAAACAAGAAAAACCAGAAAAAGCAATACTGTTCTACGATAAAATGATCTACTAAACATATTATTCAGCTTTCAATTCGATTCACTGTCAAATACTTAACGAGTAGATAATGATTAGTTCCCCCACCCGCGAGATTTCGGGCCTGTGAACCCAGTCTGCAGACGTGGAGGATCACCACATATGTACCGACACGTCTATCGCTAATACATGAGTTCAATAAAACCGGAAATCAAACAGGTGGCCCCGACAGGGACTGGACCTCCCAATCTCCAGTTCATTGTTTTTAGAATCGCTGACACCTCCTTGAAATTCGTGTAAAGCTATGTGTCTGTAATTTTCCCACGACGTACTGTTACATGAGAGAACCGTAAACATGTCCCATGACGGACGACATATGGATGGTGAATTAATATTCATTCTAATGATTTAATATTGATTTTTTTTAATGATATTAAAACTGAGAGCTTTAACTATTAAAATAAACAAGCCTAAATGAATTCTCAATCAATATTTTTAATATCATTCAAGAACCGCTGTATCCTAATTATTTAGTGTTAGGGGGTCGTACTTTCTAAATACATGTACCCACCATACAAGTAATAGTCCATCTATAATTAAAAATTTGATTGCTTTAATTAATATAAAAAAAACAACACTGAGACGCATTATATAAATCAAGTTGTATAGGATAAAGAATCTTGCACCCAATATGCCTTTTTTGGCCCTACATAATTTTGGAAAAATTAAAGAACACGTTAGAACAAATTTGAACCAAGTAATATTGCGCAATCGTTTTCCCTAACGGATATCTAAACAGTCAAGAAAATTCCAAACCTACAGTAGTTTGAACGTTTCCGGAAATCTAATTAAACAATTTTGTTTTAGCATACATTCAGAAATAGTTTAAATATTATATTCAGATTCATCATCCTTGTTGCTATTCATTTAATTACTTTTTACGGACAGTGTAGCATCAACAACTGTATCTATGCATTAGAAACTTCCAGGTTGAACGTCATGCTTCCCAGTGTAACAAACGGGTACTTTCGCTGCAGCTACAAACATGTGCACCATGCAGTCAAGGATGTCTGAGGGTCGTTTCCGGGCCAACATTGTAATGAACGAACGGAATCTGTCTCCGGGGTTCAAACCTGGCTCGGTGGGGAGAAAATGTGACCGTTGCGATAGCAACTACTATAAAGCCGGTGACGTGCTACAGAGATGGTAGCGAGCGACCAATGCGTGAACTCGTGTGACGCTGTTACCGGAACTTGCTTCGGAGGATGTCGCGAAGGATACTGGGGAGGCCGGTGTGAGAACACATGTAGTCCTTTCTGTTTAGATCAGAAATGTTTTCACACAAATGCCACGTGCACACTGGGATGCATTAACGGATTTTACGACAATCGATGCGAGACACCGTGCGGAGCATGCCGGTGTGACCGACAGTCCGGAAATTTGCACCGGGTCATGTGACGATGGATGGTATGGAGAAAGATGGACAAAAGATGTAATTCTGCTGTCACCTAGAAGTCTGTGAACGCAATGACGGACCACTGTACGTACGACTGCCCAAACCGGATTTCACGGCCCTTCTGCTCCGAAAAACTGCAGCACGGGATGTGACGGGCAATGCAATCGGGGCGATGGAGTGTGTTCAAAGGCCGGATTTTATGGTGATTATTGCAACACCGTTGGGTGTAATTGCAAAACTGGATTTGTGATAGATCGGACGGAATCTTGCGTAGGGGAATGTGCAGATGGATTCTTTGGTGACTATTGTACATCACCCTGCGCTAGCTCCTGTAGTGGCAACGGATCGTGTGCGGGTGAGTGTCAAAACGGTCGGTACGGTGATTTCTGCGAAAAAATATGTACCAGTGGTTGTTCATCAAGCACGTGCGATAGGTCGACAGGTGTATGTCTGTCTAATTGCATATCGGGTCGCTTTGGATCATATTGTAACGAATCATGCACCACATGTGATTCAACGGGTTGTGATAGGTCTAGTGGTTTGTGTAATGGTCAGTGTGATCCGGGTTATCACGGCAGTACGTGTACGAGTCCGTGCTCCTCTGGCTGTCTGAATCCATCGTGTCAGAAGACGAATGGAGACTGTGTGGGTGACTGTAAGGTTGGCCTCTATGGTGCAAAATGCACTGAGCCTTGTAGCACTACGTGTAATAACTCGGTTTGTTCCAAAAGTTCTGGAGATTGTTTTAGCTGCACAAATGGTCGGTATTATGGGTCCAAATGTCAAAGTGCATGTCCCAACTGTGATTCGAAAGGTTGTTCATTTGAAACAGGTGTATGCATTGGGTCCTGTTCGCCTGGTTATTATGGCGCAAAATGTGATCTGTCATGTAGTGCCAACTGTGGAAATCAGATGTGTGATAGAACATCCGGGAAGTGTATATCGTGTAAAACAGGGTTTTATGGGTTCAACTGCACGGCGGGTTGTAATTCTAATTGTCCATTGAGTCAATGTGACCAGGACACGGGATACTGCTCTCAGAACTGTTCGCTGGGTTCATGGGGTCAGACATGCACACAGAGGTGCAGCGGGACCTGCTTTCAGAACAGATGCGACAGATATACGGGTTACTGCTTCGCTTGTGATGATGGGTGGTATGGTTTGACATGTCAGCAGAATTGTAGCTCTCACTGCGCGACAGGGACCTGCGATCGTACGATCGGTTCGTGTATCGGTGTGTGTAGCGTCGGTTATTACGGATATAAGTGCGACTCCCAGTGTGTGGAGTATTGTATCGGATCCTGCAATCAGTCAACTGGTATGTGTGATAATCCCTGTCCCCTCGGACGCCATGGTGATTACTGTTCACTCCTGTGTCAGGCGAATTGCGCGGGAACCGATAACAGATGTGTACGCTCTACAGGACACTGTGAACTGGGTTGTGATANTTGTGTCAGGCGAATTGCGCTGGAACTGATAACAGATGTCTGCGATCTACAGGACACTGTGAACTGGGTTGTGATATGGGTCATTTTGGGGTATTTTGCGACTCTTCTTGTCCAAACTGTGACAACAGTGGTTGCCATCGATCTAATGGGTCCTGTATTGCTTCTTGTAAAGTAGGATATCATGGTCCGTCTTGTAATAGAACCTGTAGCTCTACATGTAATGGAAGAACATGCGCAAAGGACAGCGGGCATTGCACAAATGGATGTATTGCAGGATACTTCGGAAATACTTGTGAGCAATCATGCAATTTCAATTGTGATTCCGCTGGTTGTCATAGGTCTACTGGGGTTTGCTTAGGCTCATGCAAACCTGGTTATTACAATCCCACGTGCTCGGGAATATGTAGCTCACAGTGTAAAGGCGGGACATGCGAACGTTTCAATGGCACGTGCTCGGAGTGTAACATCGGTTACTACGGACCTTTCTGTAATTCAACATGTAGTAAATGTGACAGTCAAGGATGCAATCAAGCGGAAGGTAGATGTTTCGGAAACTGTGAGGTTGGTTACTTTGGAGAAAAGTGTAACAAGCTATGTACCCAAAACTGTGTAACGGCGTCTTGTGAGAAATTAAACGGACACTGTTCATCCTGCAAAGATGGGTACTATGGTCTTAATTGCACATCTACATGTAACTCCTCTTGCATCGGTAGTAAATGTAATCAGACAACTGGATATTGCACATATGATTGCGCGAATGGATTTCGAGGTAATTTTTGCAATGAACGATGTGATGACGCGTGCGCAGACAGCACATGTGACAGGTACTCTGGTGCTTGTGTAGGCAGTTGTGATCCTGGGAAGTATGGTGAATTTTGCAATCTGCCCTGCAATGAAAACTGTGGTACCGGAACTTGTCTAAAAGAAAACGGTGTTTGTGTTGGCGGCTGCAAGGTAGGTTTCTATGGATCGAAATGTGAAGTCGCATGTAGCAGTCAGTGTTCCTCTTCCTGTGATAAAATCTCGGGTGTTTGTGATGGGGAATGTAAAAAGGGGCATTATGGAAACTTTTGTGAGATACCCTGTAGCGCCTTCTGCCAGAGTGACACGTGTGATAAGGTCACAGGGGCGTGCAGTTCGGGGTGTAAAAAGGATTATTATGGGACATACTGTAACCAAACCTGTAGTACCTGTGACGATGCCGGATGTGACGACGGTACGGGAGCCTGTTTAGCCAACTGTGACGTCGGTTATTACGGTTCCCAATGTACGTCACTGTGTCAAAGCAGCTGTCTTGGCGCTTGTCAGAAAACGACGGGAGTTTGTTTGAATTGCCCAATTGGATTCTACGGAGACTACTGCCAACAAAGATGTTCTAACTGCGATAACTCCGGGTGTTCAATATTGGACGGAACATGTGTTGGCCGTTGTCGGAATAATTCGTTTCACGGTCAGTACTGCGAGTCAGCATGCGGTTCGAATTGTGTAAATGGGACGTGTAACAAACTCACGGGGGATTGTGATGCCTGCGTCCAAGGCTACTATGGCCCAAAATGTACTTCACAATGCAACGGAAATTGTCNGTGCGTCCAAGGTTACTATGGTCCTAAATGTACTTCACAATGCAACGGAAATTGTCAGCAGAACACGTGCAGGAGAGGTGACGGGTATTGCACTTTCCCTTGTTCGGAGCGGTATTATGGTCCTGCTTGCAATCAGANTTGCAGGAGAGGTGATGGGTATTGTACTTTCCCTTGCTCAGAGCGGTATTATGGTCCTGCTTGCAATCAGATATGCAGTGCCACTTGCAGTAACGGTTGCAACAGAGTTAATGGTATGTGTAATGCATGCATAAATGGCCGATATGGCGACTACTGTGCTAAAACATGCAACTCTTCTTGCGCAAATGGTGTCTGTAACAAACAAGATGGTAAATGCATTGGCTCCTGCATACAAGGCTTTTATGGAGACTATTGTTCCTTGCCGTGTAGCACATCCTGCGCGGGAATTTGTAACAGAACAACGGCATATTGCATTGGGGACTGTAAATCTGGGCATTATGGGAATCTTTGCGAAAAAGACTGTAGTGTAGGATGTCTAGGGGAGGTCTGTGCCAGGGTTAACGGTGTTTGCGGAAGTGGATGCAAGGCAGGATATTGGGGAACATACTGCAATAACACGTGCTCGTCCTGCGATGCCAATGGCTGCCATCAAAACAATGGAACATGTTTATCGCAATGTTTGCCTGGTTATTATGGACCAAGTTGCTCTCTGAATTGCAGTGTTAACTGCAAGGATAATCGATGCGATCGATCAACTGGTGCTTGCTCTGAGTGTAACGACGGCTATTATGGAGGTCTATGCTCTTCTCCGTGCAGCATTGGGTGTATTGATAATGCATGCACACAGTATTCGGGTGTGTGCAAGACTGGGTGTAAACCAGGGTATTACGGAACCAGTTGCACCGGAAATTGCGTGGGTTGCAATGAATGCTTCCGTGACACAGGCTACTGTGCAAATTGCACGATAGGGAAATATGGAACCAACTGCCAATTTAGCTGCAGCTCAAACTGCAAGCTGTCTTCAGTCGGGCAACTTATCTGTGACAAGGATTCTGGGGCATGCGCCCATCAATGCAAAGATGGTTGGTGGGGTGTTCAGTGTAATACTGCTTGTAATAATGCCGCCGGATGTGGAAGTCCCGCATGCGAACTCAATACAGGTTTCTGTTTGACATCCTGTAACGATGGCTATTTCGGGGACCGATGTGGAAAGCGATGCAGTACCACTTGTGCAGGCAGCAGATGCGATAAAAATTCCGGACGTTGTTTAAACGGTTGCATCAATGGATATTACGGAGAAACATGTACTCAGCAATGTGGACGAAATTGCTCATCTTGCGATATCCAGACGGGAATTTGTACTATTTGCCTAAAAGGAAGATATGGAGACAATTGCCAATTAAGCTGTAATAGTAATTGCAATGTCAGCAGCGGAAGTGAACAGACATGTTCCAAGAACACCGGGTCTTGTCTTCTGGGGTGTAGTCCCGGGTATTTTGGCGACGACTGTTCACGGTCATGTCCGGGTAGTTGTATTGATGGCACATGTAACCGAGCGAACGGGCAATGCGACAGCGAGTGCGTGAACGGGTTTTACGGTCTCTTTTGTAATAATTCATGTCCGAATTGTTTAGAAGTCGACGGAAATCCCATGTGCCATCAAACAACTGGCGCATGCTCAAAAGGCTGTAAACTGGGATTCTACAACGACAAATGCTCCAAAATGTGCTCGTTGGATTGCCAGTCCCACGCCTGTTCTGGAACAGACAGAAATTGCACTATTGGATGTGTTCAGGGACTGTTCGGTTCTGATTGCACATCCCGATGTAACCGCAACTGCATCAACGATATTTGTGAGCGGACGTCTGGTGAATGTATCGTGGGATGCCGCCCGGGCTCGTATGGATCGCTCTGTAAGTAGTCATTGTTACTGAATTCTGTCAAAAGTATTGTACACTTCTGATGCTCAAATCCATTCTGAAATACCAATACATACCATGCTAAATCCTAATTATAGCCAAACGCCAGGGATGGATAATATTATTTCCTTTTTACCTGTTTGTACAGTTTGATTTTTTGTTTTAGTTTTCGATTTAAGTTTTCGAGTTATAGTGGTATTTTGTTTGGCCAATGGGAAAGATCCACAATGCATTCAGTCAGATCCTTAAACCAATCACTATTTCATTATGATATTCAGATACATTTTAGCTTTCTCGTTTTATTTTTTGCGCATTTCGTTTTCATCCCTTTTAAGTGAATTCTAAGTTGAACAAATTGAAATGTATAAAAACAATCATAATATAAAAAAAAATAATAATTAAAAAAACCAACCAAAAACCCCACCCAGATTTCAAGATAAGGTGGAAACAAATTCAATCTGAATCAAATCACCATTATCTGAATGATTCGAGATATGTTGTCGTGTAAAATACTTCCATCCTTATATTGAAGAATTAATTATAATCGATATATTAACAGGTGACTTAAACTGCACCAATGACGGCTGCCCCAGTGGGAACTGTGACCGCCAGACAGGGGCTTGTCAGTCCAGCTGTCCAGCAGGTACTACGGTACATACTGTAACCTCAACCTGCTCTCGCTGTGACAATCTCGGCTGCGACAAATCCACAGGGTCCTGCATTGGAGCATGCAAAGCTGGTTTCTACGGGGTAAACTGCGAACGTCCCTGCAGTCCAAACTGCGGCGGTGGAAGTTGTGATCGATCGACGGGAAAATGTACCGGCAATTGCACAGCTGGGTGGTACGGAGACCAATGCAATCAAGCCTGCCATGCCAATTGTGAGCAGAGAATATGCGAGCGTGAAAGTGGTGATTGTGAAACGTGCATCTCAGGTCATTACGGAACAAAGTGTAATCTTTTTTGTAGTTCTAACTGCAAGTTACCTTCCTGCAATCGCACCAATGGAGCTTGTGATGGATGCGCGTCAGGTTGGAGTGGAGTCGCTTGCAATGTCAGATGTAGTGCCAATTGTGAAAATGGAATCTGCTCGCAAGAGACGGGTAACTGCGTAAGATGCAAACCAGGGTTTTTCGGGACAAAATGCGATTTGACATGCTCTGGTTGTGCTGCGTTTAATGGTCAGTCCAATTGTGGTCAAACAGACGGGGTTTGTTTGAACAATTGTATCACAGGGTTTTATGGAACTAAATGCACAGGAGTCTGCAACAATAACTGCAAGGATAATAAGTGTGAAACTACAGCAACAAACTGTGTAGAGGGGTGCAAATCTGGCTATTACGGACAGGACTGTCAATCTGTTTGCAGTGTCAATTGTCGAAATTCAGAGTGTAATAAAGAGACTGGCGCCTGTCTTCAGAGCTGTAAAGCTGGATGGTACGGTTCAACATGTGAGTACTTGTTCATTTAATTTACTTTTCCTTAAAAGTCAAACATCAGAAGGGTAACTCTTCTTCTTACTGACTTACTCATCTCTAATGTATCAATCGTATTAGAGAGAAAAAAACTAGCATTTGAAATAAAATAACACAATGCTGAAGATGTGTTGACAAAATATTGATATGTTAGATAAATGATTGCTTATTATTTTTTTTTTCGTTTTAGGTACTAGTCCATGTAGCAGAGCCTGTGTAGATGGTTTATGCAATGCCGTAGATGGAGCATGCTTAGCATGTCCAGATCAGTATTACGGGGCGCAGTGCAGTATACGATGTTCCTCAAACTGTCGAGGCGGTCTGTGCGATAGGAACGGAAGATGCACAGACTGTATATCCGGTCTTTATGGCCGCACCTGCGATCAACAATGTGGAAATTGCACAAACTGTGACAGAGACGTAGGATGTCAAGCCTGTCCCGTCGGTAGGTGGGGTACTGCTTGCTCGAATAGATGCAATACGAATTGTTGGCTAAACCAATGCAAAAAGGAAGACGGGTCATGTCCATGCAACACCGGATTTTACGGTACATCCTGTGACAAAGTCTGCAGTAATACGGAACATTGTATCGGTACCGCGTGCGACCAGCTGACTGGTGATTGCAGTGGTAACTGTGTCAGTGGGTGGTACGGCGGTAAATGTGATCTAGCGTGTTCCACCCAGTGCAAAAATAGTGGCTGCAACCGACAAAACGCAGTGTGCAGTTCTGGGTGTAACCCTGGCTATTATGGTAGTCTGTGCACGAAAGTATGTCCTGATGGTTGTTTTGACTGCAATTCTGAGGGTGTTTGTTTGTCTTGCAAAAGTAACCGTTACGGATCCGGATGTTCTAACCAATGCAATGCACACTGCGTGCAACCAGCAGATAATTCACGAGTATGTGATTTAACGACAGGAACCTGCTCTCATGGGTGTCAAAGCGGCTACTATGGATCAAGGTGCGAAATGAGGTGTTCAGTCAACTGTAAATCTACAGCCTGTGCTAGAGACACGGGGAGATGCACGGGCATTTGTAAAGAAGCTTTCTTTGGTTCCTTTTGCAACGAATCCTGCAGTGGATGCACGACAGTGGGAGGAACGAGTTGTGAACAGCCGACTGGCCGGTGTCTGCACGGGTGTAAGACTGGACATTACGGAACATACTGTAGAGACCAGTGTAGTGCCACCTGTCTGAACGGCAGATGTGAGACTTCGAAAGATAATTGCCTGGATGGGTGCGTCGCCGGAAAATTTGGTTTTGATTGCAAACAGGACTGCGATGCCAAGTGTTTGGGTAATACTTGTGTTCGGTCTTCCGGAGCCTGTGAAAATTGCGCCAGTGGATTTCAGGGAGCGAGTTGTAAGTATCTAATGTAGAGTGGTGTGGCTTTATATTATTCATAACATACCAAGGCAAAAAGCGTGGGGTGACAGCAAACCAGTAGACGTAGCAGAATAGAGAAAATTAACTCTGCTTTATTTATTTGAACTGAAAGCTGTTTTATATATCATTTTGTGTGTGAAGAGGCTGGTAACTGACTTATGTGATATAAATCTATGAACTGTATTTTAACAATATAATTTATATATTGTAATCATAATAAGTGTGCTCACAATAAACATGACAATGAAGAAAATAATAAAGTAGTGTTGCTTTATTAATAGATTGATCGGGTGTGATGTTCGTTGCGGAAGTGGGTGGAGTTTTTAACTGGGTTAGAGATGTAGCGTGTTGGAGTGCATTATTGTGATTTTTGTAGGGGGTGTGTGATTTTTAGTTTTACACATGCATTCAGGATGGTAAAGGTAACTGACACTATGATAGAGGACTGACTTTCTCTGTCAAGGCAGGGTACATTTCTACGTATGGAGAGGTTTGATTTTTAATACTAACTTTGTGAGTAGACATTTTATCATTGGAAGTCTTCAATTTTGGAGATAGAAAAAAAAAGTGAAATGTACATTGCGTATGCCCTTAAAACGAAATTTTCATAAATGTAATTGCGATCACATTATTAAGATCAATATAATTTTCGTTGATTTTATCTATTTTAAAATCGGTGTATATTTAATAATATAATTTGTGGTATACCGTTCACACAATTTTTAGCTTTTAATTCAAAGTGTATACTTGTACAGGCAGTCAAAAGGTGGTATCAACCGACAATGACAATCTCCCCCTGATAGTGGGACTGTCCGCGGGGGGAGGTTTCCTGTTAATCATCATCATTGTGTGCGTGCTGTGTACCCAGCAGTTACGTTCGAGGTAAGCAGACAGTGTGACCTTATTTCTATCACACCCCGTTTACTTTGTTTCGACTACAGACTCACGGAAGGTGTGACCGGTCAGCAGAGGATGCTTACTCCTCCATGGCACCTGATCCTGCCTTCGCTTTTGTCGGAGCTCGGTGTTGCACTATACTCGATTTTGTATATATGTTTTTTGGACTATGGTTACGATTAACACATTGTTTACTTCACCAATTTAATATATCGATACTTCCATATACATGTATCTTCGCAAAACTTGCTGCTAAGCAATTAATCTTGTTATTTGAAAAAAAATGATACAACAAAAAGAGATTAATCTCGTAAGTCCTTAATGGAATACAAATTGCGAGATGGGCAAACACCGACCCCTGGATATACAGAAGTGGAATAAGGTGCCTTGAAGGAGTAAGGATCCCCTATCGACCTGTCACACCCGCCGTGGCCCCTTTATCTAGATCAGGTAAACGGAGTAACCCGTAGTCAAAATCAGCGTATCCATGTACATTGAACTGTCTAGCAATTTGTATGAAATTAACACAATACGTTTTCCTGCAAGTATTTCATGAAATATTGTGTTGAAATATTATGAAATTATTTCCAATGGTGGAATTGTTTTGTATGAGCGAGCTCTACTGTAGCAATTCATTTCGTTTTAGGAGGCGATTAGAAAAATCCTTAGCGATAAAAGCTTTCCAGGAACAAAACGGTAAGTCTGGTATGATCTCTAATGAATGAAATATTCTTCTTTTAACCGCCCATATGTGTGTACGCATGCGCATACATGTATACAGAGTCATTAATCATTCCAATCATAAAGATTGTAGAAATGTCTTGTATTGATTTCTGGCTCCAAAAAGCGCCCATACAAAGTCAGCAGGAGTAGCCTGGATTAATTATTATTTTTTAGAAACCTGTTTTCATTTATTTGATATACTAAGTAATATGGCTTATAAGATTAATAGAGTTTTCCATTAGTACGAGTGTTTCCACGAGGGGAGAACATTGAAGTCAGGGGTATTTACACAGGCATTAATGGCAGTAATGAAACAGTTTTATATGGGGGTTTTGTCTTTTGGAAAAAAAAAATCAAAATCATTGAATGCAAAAAGTAATTAGAGACAGTCAGAAAGAACATATTTATAATATTTACAGTTAAAGCCGTATTAAATTGAAAATTGATGAAAACGATACGAAACGTTTCACTTCGCCAATAATGTACCTAGTATGACGTCATGTGTGAAATAAGAATTGTATGCGCTTCGTTTTCATGTCATGGTTTCGTTGTTCAGTAACTTTCCAGCGGCAATATATAGATAACAATTCTGGTCATTGTAAAATAATAACATCATAGTAGGAGACGAAGTTTCAATTTTTTTTAAAATAGCGAAAATGAACGTTAAAACTGTTTAATATGTTTGGTATTTTTTTTATTGTTTGCTGTCAGGCTTTGTAAAATGTCCTAACCTGTTTGATGATTTGTACTGTTCTGTCAAGCTGCGCAGAATTTCTTCTAGTTTTTTTTTTTTTTTTTTTTTCTTTATTCATTTATTTTTATCTATTTATTTTTTTTTTTCATTATTTTAATTTTTCTTAAATTTTATTTTGTTGGTTTAATTTATTTTGTTTTGTCAGTCTATGCAGAATGTCTACATGGTTTGATATAATTATTTATTCATTTTGTCATTTATTTATTTATTTACCAGGCTGGACATTTGATGACGAAAGAATACCCTCAAGTCAGTTTGAAAAAATGAGTTCCTACAACGGAAGTATGCACGGCAGCATGCACGGGAGTATGCACGGCAGTATGCACGGGAGTGTGCACGGGAGTCAGTTTCGCGGAAATCAATATCATGGTCAGTAGATCTTATATTGTTTAACACAATCTTCTGTAGATGTTATGCGTGTTTATCATTTTCTTCTACCAATTTAAGTTGCAAATTTTTAACCTGCACAGCTGATTGGTCAAGAAGCAAAGGTAGTTTTTCCTTTACGCATTGTACACAGAACTTCCGTTTTTTTTTGTATGTATTCTTGCGCCGGTCTCTACGTCATGCGGCGTTTTAATTCTCCTATAATGTTTTTTTTTAATTATTGTGCTCAGCGTATAAGGTGCTGAATTCAACCTTGATGTAATTTTGACGGGTTATTTTCAATTAAACTTTTCAAACAATTTAGAGCATTACAACAAGCAGATATGTGACGTAACTGAGTTACTCGTGTTCTACAGGAAATAGGATTGCTTCTCTAAAATCACTCGGCCAACCTCGGAATATTCGTACCTCATGATGTAGGTTCCGGAATCAGCCGAGGTTGGCCGAAATGCCTCTGAAATAAGACATTAATTAGATATTGTAGACTATATGTGTGATGTCGGTAATTAATGGTTGTGTATGTGTAATTATAAACAGAGGACACCAGACGCAGTGAGATTAGCTATCCTTACGGAGAGGAAGGTGAGATCTGGTGACTGAGTGTTTAGTTGTCTCGGCTCACCCCTGCAAGCTCTAGATACACTGCGCCTTTGTATCATCGCGAAAGTTACGTCCCTTGGCCGCCATCTTGCGAGTAAAAAAGTCACATTTCCCTACACTGTCCTTTGTACTATTTCTATCTGTATCTTTGGATTTGACATTTTTATATCAGTTCGAAGTAAACTACAATAATGCCCCAAGGTGGGACAACTCAGAAAATTGTGTGACATCTTTTAAAATAATTCGCTATAATATCTTACGTTTGGTAGGATAAAGAGGGAAATTTTGACTTTTTGGCTGACACCGCATAGGGACGACACTTTTGCAAAGAATGGATTGGTCTATTAGAGTTTCTGTTCTTTAGTTTGTTACAATTGTTGTATATTTTACAGACTGGAGTGGTTTTTTTTTAATTCGATCATTATTGAAAGTTTAATTGGAATTCCGAAGTTTTTTCCAAGGTTCTGTAAATCCTTCGTGTTGGTTTTACTTATTGGCAATAAATACATGTTTTTGCTGTAAGTGTCGATTAATCATTTATCAATTTTATAAATATATTTCGCATATATAGTTGTTTTGATCGAAACACACTTCGGTCAACAATATACTGTAAAGGGCATTAATTTCGCGGGGCTAAATTTTGACGATTATTATCCTTTGGTTATTCGCGATGATTAAAATTTCGCGGAAAGTAAAGATAGTGAATTAAAATCATACTCCCAAATACATT
>CAJDSM010036380.1:0-14520 GCA_903981925.1 Ostrea lurida | reverse complement strand
GTAGATATTTATTATTTCCGAAAATGTATTTAATCAAATTATTTTCGAAGGTTTTATGTTTCAATTGATAATCAATTACTCTCTCAAATATTTTTATTTTTCAATCTTACAGAGAGTGTATATGCATTGTTTTATGGCATCCTATTATATTTAAATGATTCAATTTTCTTTAATTATTACTAAAGTGTTCCTAATTGTAATTACTAGCTGTGATTAGCGCGAGGAGAAATACAGGGTTGCAAATGGTTGCTCTCTAGGGGTGAGAAAAACACGCAGAAAGGGGCGGATCCAGAATTGTTTAAATTGTAAACATTGAAAATATGCAAATTTTTATAATAGCGAGTTGATTAAAAGGGCAACAACTCCTACTTGGAACGAGTATCGCATACTTTTCGTGGATCCGCTCCAGTGTTTACCACAGTAGAAAGGAATATATTTATAAACAGCGATATACTAGATATAGTAATAATGAAGAAAGATCTTAGCGTAGTGCTTTAAAAACTGCTTAAACTATTGTAGCATACTGTTTACAAGCTAAATAGTCTCTCTCTCTCTCTCTCTCTCTCTCTCTCTCTCTCTCTCTCTCTCTCTCTCTCTCTCTCTCTCTCTCATACGGTGTTTTTGTAACATGTCTTTATCAAAGCCAGCAATAACCACCCCCTTTACAAAAAGATCCTTAATGGTCTACGAACTGTTTATTTTAATATAGATATATTATTAATAAATAATGAAGATTTTTTTTTGGCAAAAGAACCATTAAAAACCATCTTATCTTGCGTGGTTCTAATTCTACAAAACACTGTTTCACATGAAATGCATTACTTTGTATTCTAACATAATATCCTGTCCTTTTCGTGATGAAATGTTTCCACTCTAAAATAATAGCTACTAGTATATCTTTAATCTAAAAAAGAAAATTACGAACATAGATTGTTTTGATATGTTTCCTACTATATTATTATAGGATTAAGCATTCTTTTTAAAGAAATTATCGATGTGTAAACTCTGGACATGTTTACTCACAACTGTTTTAAGTGAGAGCACTTTTATGTTTAAGTTTTGTGAGTAAAATGTCCAGAGCTAGTTACCACATCGATAAATTCTTCAAAAAAGAATGTTTAATTCTTATAATTCAATTTGTTCACTGTATGAACACTTTAAAAAAATTGAAATAGCTCTCCGTGCGTTACGTGTGTTGTGTTCCATGCGCGTATATTGTTACGTCACGTTTTCGGAATTCTCGTTTCAATTCAATTTATTCAATCAAAACAATTGTAATAAAAAGACATTGGAATTTATAAACCAGTATGAAAAGAAATACTGTCATGTATATCACTGTAATTTGGCCTTTCTCTTTTTAGCAAACTTATGACTAATTCCACACAGTCGATGTTTTTTCTTGTGAAATTGAGGTAGTCATTTACTTTTTTTCAGGAAGTTTAAAAGTATTGGACGCCAGTCACGAGATACGGTTGTAGAAGTAACAGATTTTCCAAACCGGGATGCGGGGCCATAGCACGAAATCCAGAGACTCAACTAATTATACACGTCTGTTACATGTAGCATTGATGATAATATTGTGCAATTAACATCTCAAATTGATCACGTGCCATGGATTTGACTTCCGCTGAATTCAAACTCTGCCGCTTTAAATTCGTCATTTGCATTCTTTATGTTTTTGGGACCCCCCTCCCCCACCTCCCCCAATATTTAATTAACGTTTTTATTGTACAGTTTTTATAGATATATATTAGAGCACAGCTATATGTTGACTGTAGTTGTATTTTCAAGACTTTTGGTGTACGAAGAAAATCTTATTTTGACGAAAATATTGATGGGTAATGAAAAATAGCCATCATGTTCAAAAGGGAAATCATTTTGATTTAAACATGGTTTTGTCTGTGCCGTGTACATATACAAATCATTTTCAAATTACTTTAGTAAATGCAGATCTTTCTGAAGCCATGAACATTACTCTTCAGTTAAAAAAAATATAGGTTACAAGTAACATTTTTTTTCCTTCGTAATTTATGACTTTCAAGAAGTAGATTGTGTGAAGAAATAGCTGCTAGCTATATAGGTTTTTATCAATCATTGACCTCGAATCCCATACTATGTATTTACCGGTATATATCTAACGTTTGTGTAAGACATCAAAAGAATAGTAATATTGCCGTATTTTTGTGATAAGGTGTTTATACAGTGTATCATGTTTGCGCATATTTAATCTTTTTCAATATCTTGCCATTTTGTATTGACAAAGACAAAATTTTAACGCATGCTATAAGGTATTTATTTCAGCGTTTGCAAGGGAACATTACAATGTGTTACTGGTTCTATTATGTGTGATCTATTTTGAATGAGTTGTAAGAAAACGGATGTAACTCACGTGTGTGTATATCTTAGTGTTTGTCTTATAAGAATTTCACTTCAATAAAATAAGTTTTTGTAGCTTCGTCTTATACTTATTTGCTGAAAAGGTGAAAATAACGAACAGGGATCAATCTCATAAATCCTGTACGGGATACAAGTTACTAGCAATTAAGAGTTGGACAAACACGGACCCCTGGACACACCAGAGGTGGGATCGGAAGCCTAGGAGGAGTAAAAATCCCTTGTCGGTGGGTCACATCCGGTGTGAGCCCATTGTATTGATCAGGTAAACGGAACAATCCGTAGTCAAAATCAGCGTATAAATAACAGTGTAGCAATTGGTATAAAACACGTCAGACAGCATTTGAACCAATGCCAGTTGTTTTTGGAGAACTAGATTGTTGTGACGACAATATAATTTGCGAAATGTTGAATTTAAACGTGATTGTTGAAACCCATGCAATATCATCTTCTTTGGGGATGCTTACTCCTCCTAGGCACCCGAAAGAAGATGATATTGCATGGGTTTAAACGTGATTGTTGAAACCCATGCAATATCATCTTCTTTGGGGATGCTTACTCCTCCTAGGCACCCGATTCCACCTCCATCTAAAACCAGTATCATGGGACTAAGTACAGGTAACATTGAATTTGGCTTAGTCCACAGGTATCTGAATTTTAATCGATAAATAAATATGAATATAGAAAAAAATAGCTATATGATATAAATACACCAGGTGTGCAACGACATTCTGACCCCCTCCTCGATTCAGACCCGATTTTATTATCAAATTTGCCAAAACAAACCTTTTCAACGGCACGGTTAAGCTCAGTAATGATTTTCCTTCTCATCCGTTGCTTCAGAAGTCGTAATAATCCACTTATACGATATTTTGTACATTCCTTCCAAGGCCTGACCACCATTACATGACGTCATGAAAACTACACAAGTCATGATAAGATGTAGTCGATTTAATGAATATATTTATTCAGAATCAAAACAAACAATCTACATAAACAATTTCTTTATTTTTTCTCATCGTAATATGATATGTAAATAGAGTTATCTTGATTTATTTGTAAATTTTAGTACTCTGGTAGAACATATTTCGTGACGTCATGTAATGGTGGTCAGGCCTTGGAAAAAATGTACAAATATCATAAAAGTATGTCCGTTGTTGGATTATTACGAGTGACTTTAGACTTCTGAAGCGACGGATGAGAAGGACAATTATTATTGAGCGTCCCGGTGAGGTTTGTTTTGGGCAAATTTGATAATAAAATCGGGTCCGAATCGAGGAGGGGGTCAGAATGTCGTTGCAACCACTGGGTGTAAGCTATTATTTTTTCCTATATTAATATATATTTTATTGATTAAAATTCAGATTATATAGCTATTTTTTTTTTCCTATATTATATCTATTTATTGATTAAAATTCAGATACATGTGGACTAAGCCAAATTCAATGTTAATTGAGGACAACGAACAGTAACCAATCTCATAATAAAGAATACAAAATGGAGAGTAGGACAAACATGGACTCGTGGATAAAGCAGAGATGGAATCAGGTTCTTAGGAGGAGTAAACATTCCCTGTTGACCGGTGTTGATGTTTTCATAACAAACATAAGGAAGCCAGTTATCGGACCATGCAACGCTTGTCCATGTCTGCGGGACGGAGATTTGCTTGACTGAACATGTAAAGAATATCGGCATGAAGCAAACCACAAACTACGCAGACTTGTACATTTTGCAGCAAAGTACCGACGTGCTAAGGTTAATTCGCGACTTTCTCAATTACTACTATTACGTCTGGGGTTGGTCTGGTCAAGGTACGAGCAGGTTTGGAAATTCAATCTTACAGTGACGACACAAATGCTGTAACAACTGAACCAGTCTGACAGTTGGATATACCGGTCGTGGTGGCTCAGTGGTAGAATCCTCCCTCATGATCGAGAGCTCGTGCATTCGAGTCCCGTGCTCGCACCGGCCGCGTCAAACCTAAGATGTTAAAATAGGTAGTGGTTTCTCCTTCGCCAATTGTTCGGCATTTAGAAATAGGAATCATCGGTCTTTTGGATATGACCTTAAAAATGGAGGTCCCATGTCGCAGCATGTGTGGCACGCAAAAAAAAAACCCTCGTTGCTAAAAGCCATGAGCGCTAAGCATATATCTAAATTTGCAGCCCTTCACCGGCAATAGTGACGTCTCAATATGAGAGAAATATTCTCAACAGGACGAAAACCAAAGAAATAATCAATCAATCAAACACTATTTGTAAATAGAATTTAGAGATATTTGGTTGGTTGGAGTATATTGTATAACGTCCCGCTCAAGAATCTTTCACATATTGGGGTATCACAATTGCCAGTGAATGGTTGTAATAGGCCTAGGCTCGGCCCTTGTGACCTTTGAGAAGAGAGGCATCACACCACATATATTGTAATTCAAGGCCCCCGCTTTGTGATCTCATTCACAGTACCGCCCCCATTCAGTTGCCTCTTCGGACAAGCAAAGGACACTGAGGACCTATTCTAACCAGCATTACCACATCTACAATTAGTATATAAATATGCTATAAAAGACGTCAGACAGGAGACAAGCTTCATTTAAACAATTTACTTAATTAATAATTAATATGTCCCATTTCATCAGTTCTAGTTCCAGTCTGTTCCAATAGAACACAGGTAGGTGCAGTATCTTTCAGTATAACTCTAACTAGAACAGTTCCAGCAGCGGCGTGTTCCAGTGCAACGGTTCCTAGTAGTACAATGTGTTTCATTGTAACATAGATAGTCTATCTGCTACAATAGTCTAGTATTAGTCTCTACATGTTTCATTAAAACAGTATATAAGTATTGCATGTAGTTGAGGGTAACATTGAAAATTTTCACCCCGAGAAAAACATTGTCAACCTAGGCGTAGCCGAGGTTGACAATGGTTTTTCGAGGTGAAACTTTCAAAATGTTCCTTCAAACTATATGAATAATTTTAATTATGATGTATATGAATGTATAAAGCAACAAACACGTTTTCGTTTGTTGACGTTGATCACTGTTCATAGCGATGTTTCGTACATGCATTCTGTAATCGGTTTATCAAAATTTGACGCATGTAACAATTTTTTAAAATGTTACCCGTCGTCAAGTAATGTTTCCCGTCGCTAGATACTATCACCCTGGAGGGTGAGTTTTCTATTCTCAGAGGGAAACAGTATGTTTTATCAACTGTTCCTTGTCCAATCAGATTCGAGTATTTTACATGAAAGTATAACAATTTTAATTACAATACGTTAAGTTACCGCAGCTCTGACTACAATATGCTCTACTGAAACATTTCTGTTTGAGCATCACTGAAGACACATAATTAGTCGAAATGCGCATCTGGTGCATCAAAATTGGTACCGTATATTATTTATATTCTGATTATGACATAGTTCAATGGGACAGTCTCAAATTGCTCCGAGGCTTAGATTAGCTACAATATGTTTTTATTATCACAAATATTTCTAGTGGCAATACGTTTATCAGAACACTTCGATATACAAACAGTTCAAAACGACCAGTTCTAACCCCAACTTATTCATTGAGCCATATTTTAATTACAAGTTGATCCATTAGTGAGTTCTAATCAAAATGGCTTACAGTTTATCATTTCCAGATACAATATGTTCCTTAGAAACAGTTCTAATTGGAATATGTCCAAGTTCTAATAAAAGTTTGATTATATCAGTTCCAAAACAACATCTTTCTACATACCACTTCTAGTTACATTCTGTCCCATTGATGTTCTAATAAAACATGTTCAAAGTTCAAACATTCCATTTGTTAGTTAAATTCAGTTATTAGAAAAATGGCAGTTAGAATATTTTTCTATCAAAATACTTTCAGTTATAACTCTTTCTGTTTAGAAGAAATCTGGTTACAATTTGTTCCAATAGACCATCTACATTTACATTTTGCTTTTCCAAAATGCTACATGTACTTTCAGTTCCGACATATTCCTTAACATTCATTTGCAATATCTTGCATTTGATCAGTTCTCCCTGTTATCCTTTCTTTGCGAATAACTCTAACTACAAAATGTCAAATCAGAACACTTCTGCTAATAACTGTTTGTTTGCCTCGGACTAGAATGTCCCTTTGTCGTTTGTTGAAACGCTTCACGTGACTGCCGTCTAAATTTCTTTAGACGGTGAGTAGCAAAATATAGACCGCAACATGGCAGGCTTTACGTCTTTTTTAGCACTGAAACTAACTTTTCACCAAACTATGTCGTCAAAAGTTGGTCCTCGACAAAACAAAACACTTACTAGGTTTGTTACTGACTGTCTACGGCTTCGCCTCGCCTTCTATGGAATTGAACAACTGACATATTCCGGTAGACAGTCAGTAACAAACCTAATAAGTAATATTAGACTGTGGGTAGAATAGATATAAACGGCAACATGGGGGCCGTTACGTCTTCCTGAAACTAACTTTGCACCGTACTATGCCGTCTATATTTGGTTCTCAACAAAATAAAACACAAATTAGGTTTGTTACTGACTGTCTACGCCTTCTATGAACTTGAATAACCCGATGTATTTCCATAGACAGTCAGTAACAGACTTAATAAGCGATAGTAAAAGATACAACTTCCAAGCGTACATGTATGATATACATTTTTGTGTGTATTTGAGATTGGTGTGAATTATTCAGAGAGGTCTACCAAAGATAATTTATCACAGGTCTTAGTTATCGTTAAACTATCCACAATTAATCGTGATAACCTATTTCAGGTTATGACAACGTTTTGCTAGCAGGTGGCTCCATCTCTGTGACGGAGTTAAACCAATATGTGGCGAGAATGTTAGCAACAGAGGGCGCTTTTGAACAGGAGCACAAGGTAAATAACTTTAAATGTTTACTTTGAGGATTCGAAAAAAAAAGAAGTCTAGAGTATTTATTTTGTTTCACGTTGTGATCGGGTCTTTCAGCAATCTGTTTGAATTCCCATGGATATGAATTGTGCTCCTTTGTTAACTGACCCTTCCCCTCCCCCTCGTTTTTTGTTTTACAAGGCATGCATTATTTATTCAAAAGCTTCGACAGGAGGCATCAGTTTAGTCATGGCCTTTAATATATCAACTACGTTTTATCTATCACTAATAAATGTCAATTCCATATACACGTGTCCCAGTGAACTCGAAAATTAAACATAGACATTAACGACAAACCAATAACTTAACATCATGACATACATGGTTATTTCAGCTTCTCCATCGCCAACTTTCTATATTTATGTAGCAACATTCAAAAAATTACATGTACCTGTATATAGTGTTTATGTCTCAACTAATTCGATGTCCAAGAGCTTGTTCTACGTATGATTAATTTTTAAATCGAAGCAGACTCCTGACCTACATGTCGATGTTACAGTGGTTTTAACAGTATCGTTTAAAGTCAGCACTTTGAACACTCGATGGTCGTTATGATGATTTAGTTTGCTTTTTAAAGCGAGGCCAACTATTAACCAAAACGTTGATGTTGCAGGGTGATAACGAATCTCGTTTAAAGTCATCATTGTGCAAATTCTACGGTCGCTATAATGACCTTGTTTGCGATTACAAATTATCACTAAGTCATATGTTGACTGATTTGTTTCATACCCTTTGTTAGACTGCCATTTTCGTACTAGATTTGACGACGGGTAACCCCGTTTACTTTGTTTCGACTACGGGCTCACGGCGGGTGTGACCGGTCAGCAGAGGATACTTACTCCTCCAAGGCACCCCATCCTGCCTTCGCTTTTGTCGGAGGTCCGTGTTGCCCTACACTCGATTTTGTATATGTGTTTTTGGGCCTATTCTTACGTTTAACACATTGTTTACTTCGCCATTTTATTTGTGCAAAGCCGTTTTACATATACTGATTGTGACTACGAATTGCTTCGTTTATCTGAGCAAGGCAATTGGCTCACAGCAGATGTCGCCAGTTAACAGGGGATGCTAAGTCCTTCTAGGCACCTGATCCCACCTCTGATATATCTAAAGGTCTTTTTGCCCAACTTTAATTTTGTATTTTGTATAGGACCTACGAGATTAATCATTGTTCGTTATCTTCGCCTTTTCCTGTATGTACCACTAGCATGTGGTTCAGCACTAGCGTCGATTTTTCAAATCTTTAACATACAGTATATTCGTAGGCCCCATACATGCCTGAAAAAAAAATCGATTAAAAAAATAATCTCTCTATGATTATATCTAATATGAGTATTTTATATTTTAGCGACTTCCTATTGGACAAATAGCGCCCCACACAGAGGCCGTCAAAGACGAAAACATCAGCAAAAACAGATACAAAAATATATACGCATGTAGGTATGACATCCTCATAGATATAAATGCTAAGACAAATGACAGCAACGAAATTTCAGAATAATATGTCCGCACATCAGCGAATTGATTTTATTTTTGTTCCTTCTAGATGACCACTCACGGGTTGAGTTAGCAGTGGAGGAAAACGAAAAGATGACCAGCTATATCAACGCAAACTTCGTACATGTAAGGGCTATATCAGTTAAGGAATTATTGAAAAACAAAGTAGTTGGAAGCATTTTCTGTTACATAATTTTTTTAAAAACACTGCGCTGTAACGGGCGTTGTTTTTATGATGTATTTGTATGTGTTATTAAAAAAAAAACCAACCAAATACAATGAAACTTTTAAACGGATTGACCCACGATTTTTGATCAAAGGATTTTTCATTGTTGATGTTAAACATTGCAGACATAACTCATTTAAAGTCTACATTCAATTTGTTGACCTTTTGATTGCACGGATTAGAGCGATATTTTAGCTATAACTATTTGTTATGTAAACAAATACTCAAGTCTTTTTATCATTGAATATAACGCTGCATTTGGGATGACAATTACGCGCAACATTGCGTGGCGGTTCCGCAGCAGGAAAAAAAACCAACAAAAAGAGTAAACATGAAAATGTTCACATTTATTCTCGTGTTAGTCTAGGAAATTATAATTTGCAGTGTAATCGTTTGCTTTCCGCATAAGAACCGCCAAATGTAGCGTTGTAGCCAGTGTTTATATTTACAAACAAAATATGAATGGCTAATTTTGTAGTTTAATGCATTTTGTAGCTGCACAGTCAAACATTTGAATTTTATACGCATCAGACAAGAAATTTAGAGTGTAAAAAGTGAAAAACAAATTTTGGAGAAAAAACGTGGGTCAGTCCCTTTAAGATATTCCAATTCTTCATCATACAGGGGTTTGGAAAGGAGAAAAGGTACATAGCGGCACAGGGTAAGACAGATATTCAAATTTTAATCTACATATTTCCCCTTAAAGTAAAGTATAAAATAGTATATTTCATGACAGCAATAAACATTGACTGTTCAGTATTGACAGGAATTCATCAAAATCGTCCTTTACTGAATGTTATCAGTTTCGGTATAATTGTGATTTTTTATATTGCGTCTGTTTCTGCATAAATAGTAATTCGTCATAAATGTTTCTGTTATAACAGAATTTGATGTATTATGGGTATAAAATGGCGAAGTAACAATGTGTAATCTACCGTGTATTTGATACATTATACACAGGGCCAACAGAACATACCGTGGATGATTTTTGGAGGATGGTGTGGCAGACGAGATGTTCAGTGATCGTCATGGTGACAAAACTTATTGAATGCGGTGTATGTATAATGATATACGAATCAATTTGATATGGTATACGCATACTTATATCAAAATCAAGTTAATAGGGTATACGTGTAATGATATTAAAAGTTCAACTTTCGAAGTACAGTGTACGTTTTTAAAAAAGTACAACAAACCAAAGAAAATGTTTAAGACTGATAACGATGACCTCATGGAATCGATATTGATTGATTATTGGTTTGTTTTACGTAGGGAATTTTTCACTCATACTGAGACGTCACCAATATAAATCAAAGCATTGATACAGACTGTTTAAAATATGCGTGTTCTGGTTTGGACATTTTGAAGCATTTAGTCTTGGTCCTTGATTACGTCAGTGTGGGATTTTGATACTTTTAACTCTGAACATAATATGTAATACTAATGTGTACATTATTGCTTGTTTAGATGGTGTAGTTAGACTGATTTAAAACTGAAAAAGTTCATACACTCCCTCTTATTTACTTACTTCGGCCTTAAGCCCTTGTGGGGCAAAGGCCGTCAACCACTGAGCTTTTGTACTGGTCACATAGCTATTTTGCATTTGTTTCTCGTCCACGTAGGTTAGCAAGTGTCACTCATACTGGCCGACGGACGAAAACGAATACATACACGCGGGGATCAGGATACAGTTCAGAGGGATCAGAGGGAGAAGAGGAAAATTTGCAGATTTTTACATAGACTCATCTGACTCTTTATAAACGGTATGTGCATCAATATATGAATTGTACTCTTAAATACATTTTTATGAACGCAAATGTTCCCACGTCACGAAAAGATGACTGACTTGAGTCATAACTTCCTATCTTGTTCTTTCTATGGTGCTTTGTGTTTCCTTAAGGTTCACCATGCGGTATGGATTATGTTCCAATTTTGTGTTCCAGGACGTCCTCTTTAAAATACTTATGTAAAGGCAAAAGATAACGAACAGCGTTAGTCTTCGTAAATCCCAAATGAATACAAAAACAAGAAACACGAAATGCCCCAAACACAAGTCGACGGTGTCATGTTCACACCCGCAATTTAAAATAGGTTGCAAGAACTTCTTGCACCCATTCAAAAGTATTTTAAAATTTCATCATAAATTACCCTTCTATACAATAAAAAAATAGAAGAAAAAAAATCACAAACACACAGCTGGGCAAGCCAGATAAGCAATTTAGAGACTCAAGATCCATGTACTTTGACGTATGACGAACAGTGATCAATCTACTTTTTCCTTAAAGAATATACAATTTGGATAGTACAAGCTTAGACCTACTGCGACAAACATCTGTGACCGGTCCAAGAGGGGTGATTCTTCGAGGACACCCGATCCCACCTCTTGTTTCCAAAGGTAAACCCGTGCAGCGGTCCAGTCCACGCTAGCGATTTAATACTCTTTACAAATTTATGAGATGATCCCAGCCTACTCTCTCACTTGATTGCATTAAAAACATCGGTGTTTTGTATTTGTTACTATTTCCTTTCTGGTCGTATCTAGGTTCAGAGGAGGCTTGCGGTTATCGCCCAACTGTCAGTTTACCACGTTGGCCTGATAAGGGGCGTTCCTAGATAACGTCACCCTCATTGTAACGAATTTCTACACCCACGCATCAGAACCAGATCTCAAGACGATTCGCTTCTCTTACTTGTTCACTGGCAGGTATCTGTGAGGTGTTTTGTAATTTCGAAAATTATGTAGCTTACACTGTACTCTATTTTTGAACACGGCCCGTCAAAAGATTAAGCGATTTTAATGTTTTGTAAAGTTTGTTTCGTGCAATTCAAATGGTTTGAAATATTTTAATAGTCTGGTATTTAAAGCGTAGGGCTATTAAACCAATATATTTCCGAGTTCAAATCTGCCAGAATGTGTTGTTTCTATTCACTAATTATGTTATTTTTTTATCATTGGTGTTGTGTGTCCAGAAATTGCATATTTTTCTCACAAGTTGACATTATTAAGATTCGCTCAAAATCAAATTATTTATGCCATTTTTTGCGGAAACATTTTTGGGGTGTAGAGAGCCACACCAAATTTCAGAGATTCTTCCATGTTAACACTTTCATTCTTAATGCGGATACCACAATCATCATTGTATGATATAACATGCAATTGTGAAAAATGCCTGAATTTATAACGATTGACGTAAGGCTTTCCCGTTTTTTTTTATGTCATTTTCAAAAACACAATGTTGTGGCATTAGTTGTAGGGTATCGTTATCTAATTATTCCATTCATACACTTTTCACAAAATGAAATGTCATCGATGATAGGATGCATCTGATAACTCTGTTCCGCTATTTTGTATTTTATTTGTCACGTGCATTCTATTGGACGACATCTTGGCTGTTAGCGCACGGGGTCCGGGTAGGGACGGGACATATCATTTGCTGTGCCATTATTTATGTGAGAGAGCTGAACGAGAACATAAAAGTGAACTTATTCAGTGTCTGTTAAAGACTTATGCAGGGAACAGGAATGAGATCAAACTTGGTTTCCAAACCTCCAAGTAAAGCCATTTAAATGATCCGCCTTACACGACAGTGTCCCCATGTTATACATAGATTAATCAACGCATGTAGTTCCTACGCGTGGTTCAATATAACATGTTTCTTCGCAATCTAGCGTTTTTAAGCACATTTGAATAAACAGTCTCCTGAGACATATTGAATACAGGGGACTGACCCGACCCCATTATTCACTATATCCGGAGTTCATATTACCAATGTCCAATGTTACAGTGTATCATTGAAATAGTCGCTTTACATACAAACATGATTGAATGTAGCATTTTAAGAACTTTTTCCACCAAAAGGAAATCGAATACTTCATTACACTTGAGGACCAGTCCTTAACGAGAACTGAATTATTCCTTGAAGTATACAAATTACGCTGTATGACTTATAGATATTTATGCGATTTTGTTTTTCTTACTTTGAAGAAGAAAACGAGATAATACAATTGAACAGAAAGAAGGTTGACATAGTTATTCACCCACCCCAAATAAAAAAATAAAATTAAGAAATAATGGATATCGTAATACCATTCATACAATTACGTACGCCTTAAACGTCTTAAGCTTATTTTCCTATGATATCTTCCGGAAATCCACGGGATATTCTCGGAAACCAATTTTCATGTCCCATCAAGTTCTGAGATTAATGAAGGCTTCTGACTGTATTAACGAATGAACATTCAGCTTTTTTTCTGCTTTCAGATTCAATTACCGTATTTATTCCATTGACACTGCTATACTTAGATCTAGGCTCCTCATATTTTTTCTAAGAAGCTGCGTTGTGAAGTCATTCCAATTTACGATCAGTCACTTCATACACAAATGACTGAGATATCAAGGCACCACCAATAAGGAAACTAGAACCAGCAATTCCCTAGTAAGCACTATGTGAGGTTGCGTGCAATTCTCCCCCCACATTTTTGTAAACCCAAGAAGTATATTATTGATTATATTTTTTTTCATAAGAAAATAAAAGTCCCTCTCAGTTTGACTGAGAGAGTATGATGAGCGCACACCTATCTGAGAACCAACCTAAAAATAGGAGACATATTACTTGCTTCGTGAGTACCTTTTAAAACACATGTAATACCCTCATTCCTAGTGCATAAATTGTATTACAGGCGGGATGCTTACCTCCCTAGGTACCTTTGACTCCCACCTCTTGTGATGTTCCACCGGGTCCGAGTATTTGCCACCAAAAACTTGTGTTCCTTTGCTATTCTACTTTGGGACTTGTGCAGATTTGATCACTGTTAGTTATCTTTGTCTTTACATTAATTCGCTCCATAGGTTGTAGGTTACTAGTGTTGGTCAATTTGGCTTTCATCCCGGGCACTTGATGCTTCTGTGAGGACTAGTTTCTCTTGAGGTATTGTCGAATGACTGTCGGGTACCATGCTTTCTTACGTTCGTTCCAGGAAGACTTGGGATGCATTGTAATCAATATTACCAACTTCCTTTTTCCTTTCCCCTGTAAATTAGTTCATTTTTTCCGGAAGTTTAATTTGTTATATTGTTACGTATCTTTCACATCTTCTTTTTGTAAGTGTTATGCTTTTTTTAATTTTTGTTATCAATTAGCCTATGTTTATTCTTGAATTTTTTGACGTTTCATCAATTATATTTATGGTGAATTAGGAGCATTATACTTTATTATACATCCTAAGCTACGTTCTTTATTAAAAGTTCTCCATAGACAGCTTAATATATTACATAATATTTTCACGGTCTACCTGTAAAATGCACTGACTAACACAAATTGTAATTCTCATTACTTGACGTTGTAGGTCTACAGTATTGTTTCAGCGCTTCTAAGCTTTAGTTTCTTAACTATTTGACACCCTCCAACACCGGAAACGACACGAACACCTGTGATTAAGGCAATGTCTTCCCTTACGTGCTAACTTCTATCATATATCGTTTCATACAGCTCACTTCACTTT
>CAJDSM010036371.1:0-10586 GCA_903981925.1 Ostrea lurida | reverse complement strand
AAAATACCATATGCATTGCTATAACAAAATGATGCATTTTCTGGATCCATGGCCTTTTCAGGAAGTACAAAAACAGGCATCCATATCTGGAAGGCGAGGTGCGATGTACATGTACTTGTTTGCGTTTTGAAAAAACAAACCAAAACCGAACCAATAAAATAGATATATGTGTATAAACAAAATACAGGAAAAAAAGAAGAAAAGAACAGTTTTTGAATATTGTCATATATTGTTTAAACTTGTTGCTTTAAAGATAACCATTTTTCAGTTCTGAAATCTTGAAAAATTAACTCCTTTATTAAATAACATACATGTAATAGATCAACTGATGTGCATGCATTGCCAGTGTTTTGCATGTAGACCTAAATGCTTTTTTCCCCCTCCAGAGCTACATGTAGTGCCTTATTTATTAGAATATTTTTTTGAAAACAAGCTATATTCCAATAAGGCGTATTTTGCAAAGTTGTCAAATTATTTAACACACCAGGTTCTAAAATATTGTAGACAAGTTCTTGTAGACGGATTGAAGTCAACCCCACCCCTTTCGCATCTGAAATTGTCAGAGCGAATTTGACTCCTCAAGTCCAGGTAAAGAGCTTTGAGACAGGTAGCAGTTAGGAGGGGGGACGTCGTCCTAAAGAGAGGGGCGACGAGGTGGGCGTTGGACACTCGAGGGCCACACAGGAGGTGGCGACATTTTCTTGGTTGTACAAGGGAGGAGACTGTTCATCTTAGTACGTGTACCTTAAGAACTAACAATTTGAACACATCAACGATGGCACTTTTGAAAAGGTTTCTACAAACTTAAATAAATTTACATTTGAAAACAACACATAATTTATCACTAGTCGCTGCTGCTAAGCCATGCCGTGCGATGTTCACATTACGTTGAATTGTTTTGTCGGATCTGAACAGCAAATGATGAAACATGAGTTTTTTTTGCCAAAAAGGAAATGGGAGTCATTATCCCCTCTTTATGCGTCCCTAATTTATTGTCTGAGTGAGGCATTAGCGATCTCCAGAATGATGTAGAAAGGGTTTCAACCTTTGATTAATGACCTGCCAACACATATACATGTACTATGATCCAATATTTAATTACATTGTCATCTGACATACAGACGATGATCTGACAAATAAAATCAAGTCTATTGTCTATTGTCCAGTAATTTGCCTTGGTATTAGACCTATCTACAGAGCAGCGAATTGGGGTGTTTTAATGTTTGCGTTTTTTTTTTTTTTTGTGGGTTGTTTTTTTTTTGGGGGGGGGGGGGTGTTTTATATATTAATTTTATATATTATTTTTATTTTTTTTTGGTTTTGTTTTCGTTTTGTTGGTTTTGGTTTTTTTTGGGGTGGGGGGGGGTGGTGTTGTTTGTTTTTTTTTTTTTGTTTGTTTTTTTGGTTTTTTCCCTAAATTATTATTATGTTTTTCGGTGCTTTGAAGGTGGTGAAAATGTAATCTCTATCAAATGTCCAAAAGTTTTCACCTGACTAAAATATTCTAATAAGCGTGCACTAATCACACAATTCTACAGTCTTACCAGAATATCGTAATCATTGCTAGATCAATAGCAAAGGTTTCGATAAGAAGGTATTTATCACTTTCCATTTTATCTGCTATAGATTAAACTTGTTTGTCAGACAATGGGAATTAACGTTGTCCTTTAAATTAAAGGCAACGAAAGCTGTGCCAAAGCTTATGATAATTTCAAAATTATGGTACCCAGTAATAGCCAACGAGTAAAACCGACAAGGACCACACTTGCAATATCTGTTGCTACAGAAATTATTTGGAACCACCATTATGAATCTATATTCCAATTTGAAAACCATAGGAATCAATACACTAAAGTACGATATCATAATTCATCCTCGATTTGATTATTTATTGTTTTACATCCCACCGAGAATATTTCACTCATTGAGACGCACCAATGCCGTGAAGGGCTGCAAATTTCGGCCCAATGCTCGGCACTCAGAGCCTTTGAGCAGGAGGGATCTTTTTTCTGCCACACCTGCTGTGACACGGGACCTCGGTTGTTTCCCGGTCTCATCCGAATGACCGCCCCATTCAGTCGCCCCTTACGAACACGCAAGAGGATGCTGAGGACCATTCTAACCCGGATCCCCCACGGGTAGTAGAGGCAAAAGATAGACGAACAGTGATCAATCCAAATAGAATACAAAAACAAGAGTTGGCAAACGCAGGACTCCCTGGACGCACCAGAGGTGAATCAGGTGCCTAGGAGGAGTAAGCATCCCTTGTTGACCGGTCACACCCGCCTGAGCCTATTGTTAATCAGGTAACAGAGTAATCTGACAGAGTATGAAAAAACGGCTTAAGATGTTGTAGGGTGAGCTTTTGAGAACAACTGCGCAGGACGCTGTAACTAAGTATTACCTGGTTCATACGACCCCATTGGTGCAAACATATTAACATTTTACACTAACCCTGTCCAGTTGATAAATTTTGATGTCAATTGGAGATTTTGACGGTGTTGGCTAGGAACTTTTTGTGGCGGAAGGATTCATTAATCAAAAAGCATGATTTTGCAGCTTCTATTTCATCCAATATACCTTCTATTTTTATACCCTCATTCGTATATTTCAGTTTTAAAAATTAATCGATTCAAGTAGAATGAGACTTCGGAACTAGTTCAAATATTGTTATTATTTAATTTTTTGAGGTATTTCCAAAACAGAAATAATATTCTTAAGAAAGTTCCAATTCACATTTACTCGAAATTCCTGTGCAAAAAATCTCAGTATTTGGCCAATATTTTAAAGAATTTGATCAAAATCCTCCAACGTTTTAAGAGTTCCATTTTAAAATTTTTGAGACAAGATTCTGACATTATTCACGTGAATTTTAGAAAATTGACATCGACTCGCTTAATGTTATTTTTAACTCTGAAATTCGATAATCATGATTTTTTCCGTATATCAAGTGAAAAAGGTCAGTTAAATTTATTTCCATTACAAGTATTTTTTTTTCTGTTATATCTGTATTGTGAGAAGACATATTATGTATCTATTCATGTATGATTGATCGTATTCCTTATGTTTTGTTTACACAACAGACGAATGGTTTAAGAATAAATCTTGATAAATTTTAGTGCAAAAAGTCATGTTGTAAACGCGTGTAGCTTCGAAACAAGCATGAAAAACCCAAATTTTTCTTTTTTAATTTTCCTACCTACTCTTTCAAATGTAGAAATCAAATAATACACTTCCCAAAAATGACCATCACTTTAAACCTCGACCACGTAGAACCGTCTTACAAGGGTGTGACGTTTTCTACAGTGACGCGCATTTCATGACGTACTAGAGGTGATTGATCGCAGTCCGTACTTTGTCTTCAATTTCTTAATATATTGTCGGACTCGTAATGATAAAAAATACTGGATGACTTGGGGGAGGAGGGGGAGACGTACAAGTGTATTTACGTCTCCAAAAACCAGTAATTCCCTCCAACGTTGCTCTGGGGAGTATATAATTTCATGGGGTGAATGAACTTCATAGCTCCTACCCTTCCTTTCATTAAAAAATGTATACTTATGTGTCAATGTTTTGGTAAAAAAAAAAAAAAAAAACAAAAAACAAAAAAAAAAACAATGCATTGAATCCAAATTGTTTATAAAAGAATTTCAAATGATTCACTTCAGGAAAGTCAAAGTCCTTCCATGCAGTGATTTTATATAAGCATTCTTTTTTTCTGAAGAGTGGTGTACAATTTTAATATATCAAAAAACATTTTCTAATGAGCTCCTCATGTTCTGATATCCTGAATATTTGCATATTAGATTTTGGAAGATCTCAAAATATACGTACACAAGAAAAATGCAGCATTGCTACTGTAAGACCAATTTTCAATGAAGCGCTGCCAAAATCCGTTCTGTTTCCGTCTGTTGTCGCAATAATGACAAGCACGAGGCAGAAGGTTAAAATCAGTTCGATGCCCACGCCCTGCAGAAGGGTGACGTTGGCTGAAACTTTTGTCAGTCCAAGACTGGCATGGAATACATCCGGTGTCGCCCTGAAATCATGTTTACTGTGTCATAAACTAATAATTTATATTCTGTACACAACCAGGATACAGCTGCACGACCAGGAAACAGTTACACAAAAATTAGTATCAAAAATTTAACGTGTCATTCATTCTTACATTTATATAAACCAAGTGTTGAAGGTTATATTTAATTAATGTTTGCCCACTTGGGTCTTAAAGAGACACTATACAGCTCATTTTGCGCAAGATTTTATATAATGACAATTTTCCCAGAGCTTTCTCAATATGTGTTGCATAGTTGAATGTATGAACTTTGCGAAAATTACGCATTTATAAAGTTGGAAATTCGCGTAAAAACGAAAAAATCAATACTTTTTGAAAAAAAACAAACAAACAAAACCGAGTCCCCGCCTTTCTATCTGTACACATTGCGCACAGAGGGTAAACATTTCGTTGGATTAATGAATTATAAGAGGCAGGAGATATTCCGATTCTTGAAAAGCCGAGTGTGGATTCTGTAAGGGATATCTTTATAAGTTTCTACATAACACGTTTGTTGTCATTCTAAATCACGTGATGTAAAATGTCGAGTCAGCTTGAAGAAACTTTTGAATTCCGGATGATCTAATAGCGCAGTTGAGAGCTAATTGATGCATTCAAATTTTTCAAAAATAGTCGGAATCGTTATCATTTATCATTTGATCGATATGTATTTTAAATAACACGATGAAAATATGAAAAAATGAGCTGTGGTGTATAATGAAAATGAAACCCCTCAAATGTTGATATATTGTAAATTCCACTTAAAAATATATAATTTTTGAAAGATTCTGATTTTTTATTGATACATAAATGTTTTGAAATACCTTTTTAAAGATGACAATATTCAATATACCCGACTGAGTTACGTTCCCTGATTATGACGTCATCAGAGACATCGATAGTAAATCTATAGCCTATAGAAAATGGCATATTTTCTGGGTAGCAGTGAAAGTGACGGAGAAATAAACGAAGTTGACTTGACATTATGAATACAGACATACACGGATGATCCCATACTAAGTACATTAGGTCACCAAAAACATTCGACAGAAACAGCGATCGATTTAAGATCATATATCAGTGCAAACTCAACCCAATCCGGGCCGTTGAAATATTTTTTGCGGCGATAATTTTCTCGAGATGTCGTTTTCTTACGTATCCCATCCCTTTTTCAATTTGTGTAATCGATTTACGCTTTTTGCATGTTTTACAGATTGTTACCGCGGATGTCACGTTATGACGGCCAATTTCTTTTAAAAAAAAGTTTTAAAACTTTGAAAACTACTTACTACACGTACCAAATGTATCTATCCAGAGAATAAAGTAATTCTACTTACGTCGTAATTATATGTTAATTGTTGTTCTTACAAGTTTCCTTTTCCCTAATAAAAATTTTTCTATAATATGATATGCAGTGCGTAGCTGGGCAAAAAGGAGGGGGGCACAAAATTTCATAAAGATGGGCTAAAAAAAGTGGGGGAGGGGCACAAACTTTCATAAAGCTGAGCTAAAAAATAAGGGGAGGGGTCACAAACGTTCATAAAGCTGGGCTAAAAAATACTGAGGAATGGAGCACAAACGTTCATAAAGCTGGGCTAAAAGGGGGGGGGGTACACAAACATTCATAAAAAATTGCAATGTATAAGAGATAGAAAAATGAGAGAATAGGAAGGGGAATACGCCTAACACAGCGATTTCTGATCAAATATAGTGACTATTCGATTCTATTCCAAATGTCCGATAGTCCAACACTCTTTAGTTCAAAGGCCCGATAGTTCGAATAGACTAATTGATGTTGGAGAAGGGCTGTCAATTTTTTTAACCTTTACTCGGCATTTCACGTCATTGGCAGTGACTTAAATATTTGAAATTCATTCAAATGAAATGGATTATCAAAAATTCATTTAACTTGTCAGATGTAACGATCATCAAAAATAGAAACCTACCTCGGTCAAAAAATGTGTACGGATTCGGAAATATATGTTATGTACATGTTAGAAATAATGCTTTGACTGCTGAGAACCTGCATTTTTGATAATTTCTCATGTCAAGATTAAAAATATATTATAAAGAACTTCCATTTTTTCCCCAAATAAACTTGGGCTGTTGACCTTCGGCCACTGACACAGTATATAACATACACCCCCCCCCCCCCCCCACACACTTTTTCGTATTCCTCCTCCAACCCAATGATAAAAATGAACATAGAACCTATACTTTATCTAAATGTTTCTTTTTTCCAAAACGCCGACCACCCTCATTTATAAATCGTTCTGCATAGCCAGTTTTTCTCAAGTGACCGTCAACTTGTGAGATGATTTATTTCGGGGGGGGGGGTCTCTTCCTATATCTTGGTATACAAGACGTTCCGCTGGTATTGGGCTACCTTTTTGACAAGTTGAATATATTCAATGGGGTGCAATTTTCATCAAATTTTTATATCAATGCCTGTAATATTACATCAAGAAATGGCAAGTATTATCCGCTGAATCTCATCCTCTAATAAAATTGTTAAATTCATAAATATAATAACACTTTCCCCACGATGTTAACTACAACCCGGGTGTGTGACTTACTTGCATGGGCACCAACTATTACATTAAACACACCACAAACTTTGGTGTAAAATATATACGAATTGGATCAGAATTCACAAAGAAATATATGAATATGGGTATTGTTTTTTTAAAATATTGAATATATGAAATGGGGAGTTTGGAAAATCCCAGCGGACGCTGTATCCAAAAGTTAGGTTGGACCGGAGGGGGGGGGGGGGGTTAGAAACAGCCGTCGACTTATGAAGGTAATCGGCAGAAATATTTATTTTTCATTTGGGTTGAGGGTGGTTGGGAAATGTCGCGAACAGATTTAGCGGAGCTCGGAGGGTTCAAAACCGTCTTCTTTTCTATCGAAGGGACAAAGTCTTTGTCTAAATGTGGATTCCTTGGGGGAAATACATGCTCAATCCCTGGCTCTGACTTTATGACGCATTTCAAGTCGCATGTAATTAAACCTCCGCGCTAGCTAATTCTGCTTTTTTCCATGTCATGTCTCTCGCGGGTGCTCTGATGACGTCAAATTGCTAAAGGGAAGTAACTGGTGTAGAAATGTTGATTTGCCGCAGCTCAGGTAGGTGAATTTTCAACAAATTAAGTGGGTAAATGGCTAAAAAGGACGATTTCTGATTCAGGATTTCTTTTTGATCAGCTTTGCGAAGTGTTTAATCAAAAGAATCGAGATCTTCAAAATCCATTATACTTGACCTTTAAAACATTACACTAGTTAATGTGAGAAATCCACACACCAACGTACATGGTATCCTGCTGAAATGCACATGTGTAAATAATGTATGAAACAGTCCTCACGTGGATTCAGTTCACGTGTCTCAATTTCATTTTCAAACGGGTTTCCCTTTAGATTTGAAAATCCTCAGCCCTTTCAAAATTCATTAGCCCCCTACAAGTGGCGTCCGACTCTGTAATTGAGCAACGATTGTAAAACAAGGCCAGGAAAACTGTGATTGAAAGCTGACGAATAATTCCCCAGGAAACGGCAGGTTAAAATGTTCCTCCCGAAACGTGACCAAACATCTGAATCAGAGGCCATGATAGCCAGTCCAAATGCGAGATGCAACCTGTAAAAATAATCAATGATCTGTACAGAAACTCCACGAAATACATCGCTTTTGACACTAGTTGTTCTCCTTAAAAACACGTGCTAATTATAAGTAATCAAACACAAGACACATTATATGCATATGGGAATTAACAACGACTCGTGGAACCAACATATAACCAATACCGGCCATGAAAAGTCGTTTGCGTAAATTCTTGTCTAAAAATAATACTTAGAATAAATAAACACGAAAAAAGGGGTATGGGAATAAGTTATATTTAAAATAAGTCTATACAGTACTGCCCGGTCTTACCACCCAGTCAGTGTACGCTGTTACCCAATCTTTGATATCAAAGGCAAAGATAACGAAACAATGATATAATCTTCGTAAGTCCACAAATGAATACAAACTTAATCAGGTGCATGATACATCTTTAAAATCACTCCCTCGTTGAACGAGTTTGGAATGAGAGTACCAAGTCCCCGGAATGTGCGACAGCACGCTTATTACACAAGGACTGAGCAGTAGTGTAAAGCGTGTCGGTGATGCGTGATTGGCTAATATCAAGAGTGAAATTATTTTGGAATGGAAACAATACAGGAGTTTGAATTAATTGTCGGAAGAACTTTGGGGGGGGGAAATTCCGCGATAGGTAGTATACATTGTACTTGAAATGAGGTGTCATTTACGCAGATCGATCCCCTCCCTGCTCGAAGGCCCTGCGCGCCGAGCATAGGCATACAATGCAGTCTTACACCGGCAATGGTGAAGTGTTCATATAAAAAGAAATATTCTCCGAGAGGACGTTAAAAACAGTAAATAATCAATCAAATCGATGTATGGTGAAAAAAAATGGCCTATAAAACCAGCGCAACCCTGTAATGTTTGGTGTGTGTGTTTTAACGCTTAGAATGACTTCCGGTGTTTAAAAAGTAGCGAGAGGCCAAAGATTTGTACTGAGGTTTTGAGAAAAAAAACCTTACTTAGTTCAACGCTCTATCCTACTCATTGGGTTGATATACGATTCACTAGCGTTAGACAATGCACTGCAGTCTGCTCGCTGGTTTATTTGATTTTATGGTGCCATGCATGCCAAATGTTTTAGACATTTACCTCAAAATAGGTGAGATCGTATCTGTTTTCTTTTGACAGAAGGTGTGTCGACCAAGAGAAATCGCTGTAGCAAATCGTTACAATACCAAACGACTTCAGGTCAAAGTACAGAAACAGGTGTTGAACTGGTTATTTTTAAGTAAATAAAATTCCTATTCGAAATTTGAATGAAAATACAATATCAGAATACTTTGACATCCTTTTGAAATCTCATTTGCTAGTTGGTAGCTCAGTAGTCATCAGTAGATCGCATAGGTTAAAAAATATAATTTAATTTTCACTTGTTACAAGCAATTTGATTGCTGAAATACGATTGAGCAACATCAATTATTTTGGATAATCTAACTGCTCTTTGTGACGTCCTAGAAGACGTCACAATGCATTTGACTTATTGTTTCCACTTTGTTGCTAGCGAAAATTCGTCCGCCTCATTCAAAATCCTTAATTATCTCGCAAGTTACTCATCACACAAAATTAAACTACAATTTTTAAATTAAATTATAAGGAATGAAGCTAATTTTGACCATATGTTATTCCTATATAATCTAACTTGTACAGTTTACGCTAAATATAATCCGCTTCGCGGATTATAAAGCGTAACTGCACCAGAAGTTAGATATATCGGATAACATAGGTCAAAATTTGCTTCATTCCTTAATTAAAATCTGCACTTTTTTAAAAGTTTTTTAAACTTTAAAATAGAATTTAAAACTTTTCAATATTCAAAAGTCTCCAATATCCACCAATATTTCTCTGGATTCTCTATTCCTTCTTATATTTAACCGGTCGCGGAAGCTCAGTGGTTAGAGCGTTCGAGCCCGCTCGTGGCATGACCGCCAAACGCCGCATTTAGAAGCGGGGAGAATCAACAGTCTTATCGGGAATGATGACCTTAAATATAGCGGCACACGTTTGGCAAAGTTAAAGGATCTCACGGCTAGTTTGAGCCTACGGCGCGCGTTGAATTAGATGGAGGCTGAAATTCCCCGACTACACAACTTCGTGCATGTTTCAATTAATGATATGAATTATCAAGAATACCTTTTTCTGCTTTGATATAAAAAATAGACAATAAATGCCATCGTGTTATAATCAACAATATACATCCGCAACTTACTCTACATACCACTGTGATCATCAAGCGCCGACCCTCTGTTATTAGGTTGACAGTTGACAGGTTATCAAAATATTGGAAACGTGTCATTTTTTTTACTTTCATGTTTGTAACTTACTCATGAAGATAACACTCCTCTCTTAAATGGTATAGCATAAAAAGCACAGGAAAGGATTTAGATTCCAGAAGAGATCATACTATCTAAGTGTAAAATACAGATTCTATACTAGCATTTCCCAAGAAATATATAGCCAACGTTAGTTAGTAAAGTAGCTCTTGAAAAGATGTCTGGGGCCCTTAAACTTTTGATTGGGCTTCGAGTATTGCGACTGAGTAGAATCTGGAATATCCGTAAAGATAAAGCGATAAAGCTTAAACGCCTTACCAAATCAAGGCTCATTGAATGTTTATTTACCACGGCAAAATTCTACTGAAAAAAAAAATTGACCACGGAGTGTGTGCGCGCGAGGCGCACCAGCCCAAAGACAACTACCTCCTCACGTTGCGATACAGGAGTTATGACTTTAAGCCCATATAACCCCTCGCTGGCAAGGAGAGAGGGTATACTAGTGTTACTGAACCTTGCCCGTCCGTCCACGAAACAAATTTGTCTCCGCAATTATATACATGTATATTACACAAGCCACTTAACTGAGTGTTGGTATCATTTTCTTAATCATCTCTCTCTT
>CAJDSM010036363.1:3990-27922 GCA_903981925.1 Ostrea lurida | reverse complement strand
CGGGTCACCATCCCAAGTCAAATAACGAAGTCATACATGTACTTGAAATTACATTAAAATCTGACAAAATTTTACATTTCATAATTCACATATAGTAAAGGATTATAAATATGCTAATGATAAATATCTATAATGCACTTTTTATATAAATTAGGCTTGTCCACGAACTTTAGGGACAACCCTCGTAAATTTTAACCTTGCTTATAACTTTTGAATGATGTCAGAGTGATAATGGTTCTTGTATTTCAAATATGAATTCTGTGTGACAAAATTTGTTTATGCCCTCAGAGTCTTCGATTCGGAGGCATGTAGTTTTCGGTCTGTCTGTCTGTCTGTTAGTCTCTGTCTATTTGTCTGCATGAAAAACTTAAACATTGGCCATAACTTTTAAATGGTAAATGATAGGGCTTTCATATTTTACATGTGTATTCCTTAGGATAATTCCTTTTCACTGATGCCATAATTCTCGATCTCTTGAACCTGAATTTCACCCTTATTTTCAAAAATTGTAATATTGACCATAACGTTTGTTAGGTAAGTGATAGACCTTTCATATTTAGGGCCTCACATAGACAGATGCAGCTTCCTATAGTTTTCACTTTGTCCGTACATCTGTCCGTCAACAATTTTTGTGAACACTAAAACTCCAAACCTATATACATGTATTGCACATAGATGAAATTTTGCACACTTGTTTCTCATCATCTGCAGATGTTCATATTGACATTTGGTCTTTATAGGGGTCAATACTTTGAGGGGAAACTTAACTTTTACATGAAAATTCTCCAAATTTGCAAGTTATATTTTGTGAACACTAAAAATCAAAACCTACATGTATACATTGTACAAAGCTGAACTTTTGCACAGTTGTTTATCACCATAATATCCAGATGTGCGTATTGAAATTTGATTTTATAGGAACAATATTTTTTGGGGAAAACTTCATTTTCCATACAAATTCATCGATTTTGAAAATCAGATCTTGTGAACTCTACAACTCCAAATCTATACATTGTACATAGCTGAAATTTTGCACACTTGTTTATCACCATATGCAGATGTGTACATGTATATATAACAATATTTGCCTTGGTGGGGCCCTTGCTAACTGTCAGTGTTCCAGTTCACAAGTATTATCATTTTGACAAGCCCCTGCCTGTCCTTGGTGATCAGGCATAAAATAGATCCTCATTCCTTATGACAAACCCTTTCCACTGGTACCAAAATTTTTGACCTCCTGTCCATTACCTTAAACTTTAACCTACTTTTTACCTCACCTGAACTGATCACCTTTTGTCCGTCATGTGTCTGTCTATTAACTTTCACATTTTCGACATCTTCTCAAGAACCGCACGGCCAAATTCAACCAAACTAGGTACAAATCATCCTTGCGTGTAGGGGATTCAAGTTTGTTCAAATAAAGGACCAGGCCCCATCAAAAGGGAGATTACGAAAATGCAAAAATGGGGTGGTGTCCTTTAAAATTTTCTTCTCAAGAACCACTGGGCCAGAAAAGCTGAAATTTATATGAAAGCTTCCTGATATAATGGAGATTCAAGTTTGTTCAAATCATGACCACTGGGGTGCCGATGGGCCACAATAGGGATCAAAGTTTTACATACGATTATATAAGAGAACTTCTTCTCAAGAACCACTGGAGCAGACAAAGCTGAAATTTGTATGGAAGCTTCCTGATGTAGTGTATATTCAAGTTTATTCAAATCATGACCCCTGGGGGTACGGTGGGGCCCCAATAGGGGATCAAAGTTTAACATGCAAATATAAAGGGAATTCTTTAAAAAAAAAAATTCAAGAACCATTGAACCAGAAGAGTAGATGTTTATCTGAATTTTTCCTGATATAGTTGATATTCATGTTTGTTCAGAGCATGCCCCCCAGATGTAGGATGGACCCACAATAGGGGTGCCAAAGTTTGATGAAGGATTATATTGGGAACTATCCTAAAGAATCTTCTCAAGAACTGCAAGTGCAGAGTTTGTCATATAGATATTGAAGCATCATTTTATAGTGAAGATTCAATTTTGTTCAAATGGTGCCCCCCCCCCTGGATCTGAAAGCTTCATGATATAGAGTAGATCCACGATTGTTCAGAGCATGCCCTCTGGGGATAGGATGGGGGCACAGTAGGAGGTCAAAGTTTGATATAGGTTAATATTGGGAAATATCTATAAAAATCTGTAAGTGCACAGTTTGCCAAATCAACATGGAAGTATTATTGTTAGTTCAGATTCAATTTTGTTCAGATGGTGGCCCCCAGGGTCAAGATGGGGCCACAATAGGGAACCAGAGGTTAACATACAGAAATACCGGTATATTTAAAAAAATCTTCTCAAGAACAGGATCAGTTTGTCAAATGAACTTGGAAGCATTCAAGTTTGTTTAAATGTTATCACCCCCACCCCACCCAAACCCCCAAGCGGGGGAGGTCAAGATTGTAAACTATTGATACCATATATATCCTTGTTCCTTGTATTGAGACAAGTTCATTGACAGGTGTGGAGGGCCCCTCCATCCTTTTAAATATTTTCTTGCTCCTTGTGTTGAGACAAGTTCATTAACTGTTAACTGTTACACATGTGGGGAGGGCCCTTAGGATCATGACTGGCCCACCCTTTTAGAAATTGTTTGATATTTTAAAACTTTTGTGATCCCAACCCTTCAACCATATATTATTTTTTTTATTGTATCAAGACAATTTTAAGAGAACATAAAAGACCCCAGGGGCTATGCCTGACCCCAATCTATCATACATCTCTGTCTTATTTTCCTATTGATGGGTATTGGAAGATGACATAGGTTAAATGTAGCCCATACCTTTGAATATTGGCACATTGTAAATAAAAAATGTCTGCTTTTCTCTATGAAGCACATGAGTGCTCAGGTAAGCGATGTGGCCCATGGGCCTCTTGTATAACTATAAGTACAGTTTTTCGTTATAAAGACCGAATTACCTCGTTTTAATGAATAAAATTCTTTCTATGACGAAGTAGATTATTTATTTTTATCATATTGTGGAATTAAATCATGGGTTAATAATTTTATTTGAAGATAAGTAACTTATCGCATATAACAACTTTTTCATATTTACACAGCTTACATGTAGGTCTTTCCGATCTTTTTGATATTTACTCGTTATTTGACGGCTTCTGATTGATTGCATGGATGCATAGTATATGTAATATACATGCACCAGAAATGCGATATTTTCCCCCAAAAAGGCCAAAAGCAAAAATTTTATGTGTGCACAAGTAACCGACACATTAAAGGGATAGTATCACTCATTCTGGTGAAGAAAAAAAATTATCACCCCAAATCATCTCATTCCTTTCGATTATAGTAAAAAAGATATATGAATAATATTTTGCAACTTAGAAATGACTGTATGTTCCTTACAACTTACAATAGGAACAACCTTGTATATAATAAACTAAATTTTTGTCCAGGAAGCCAAAAATTAATTGGACATGTTTTAAGAGATCATAAACGTTTTAGATTTGGAAACAAATACTGATAAATACATAAAAGTGTTATTTTTAACAGAAAATCACTTGTAGAAGTCATATAAGCTCATTTTGATTCATTAAAAATAGTTGGACAAAATGAGTGACACTATCCCTTTAAACACCGTGGCCAAATGCATTTGCATACAAGTTATAACCCGTAAACAGAACACTCTCCTAGTGAAAATCATCAAGCTTGAAGGTAAACAATTTTATCTTGTTATTTTTTGAAGATTTGCATCATATGATTAAAAATCATTAGATTCATTCCTCACAAGTACGGATGATGCTAAGATCAGTATGAAAAATTTATGGACGCATTTTAGTTATGTGTGGATTAAATGCAGGTGCTGAAGGACAGAATATAGATTACTGAATTAATACATGGTGGCTTTGTTCTCAAGATTTCATTTAAAATATTATATTTTGCCAGCTTTCAATCACAGATTTAAGCCCAGAAAATCACACCAGCGTTATTTCAAACATTCTTTGATATAAAGCATTTAATGGTGATAAGATGAATTAATCCGCTCACATTTCTTCTACATATATTCATAACAATAATGAAACATGCAATCCAAGCCAAAGAATAGCTCTCTGGGGATGGAATAGACCAGAGCAACAGATCTACCCGTAATAAAACATACAACTTACGCTGCAGCTTTATATCTGCTTTATCCAAGCAATTTTATCAGCTTTCAGACTTTAGAGAGAGTCCCCGATAAAGTCATAACCTGCAGTGTAGGTATGGTGCAGTGGCGGATTTAAGGGGGGGGGGGCAGCCCCCCCCCCCTTTGGTGACCAACTTAATTATCATGTATAATATATAGCTAAATTAACCTCTAAAAGTAACTTTAAAATCTCTAAAACCGAGAGCTTTCGGGGGCTTCGTCCCGGGCCCCCGCTTTGGCTCATCCCAGATCTTAAAGGGGCATGGACACGTTTTTAACTAAAAATTTTAAATTTAGATTGCCAATTTAATGTTTACAATGTTTTACTAAGGTATTCTAATGGTCAGGAAAATTTAACGTCATTTGTTGACTTCCAAGTGAGATACAGCACTTACAATTCTTTGTTATGTAACAAGGCCCGAGACATGATTTTCCTTACATATATTGAATATGCTACAAACATTCCGTTTAAAGCAGTTTTTTTCAAATTAGAAGTTTATTCTAAACACAATTAAACAGTATATAGTGTTTCTCACATCTCATATTGTTTTAAACATGATATTTTCTACGAAGCAATCTTTTGTAAACATAAACAAGGCTCGAGCCTTGTTTACATTGCGAAGATTTGTGACCGCTGTATCTTACTTATAACTCAAGAAATGACTTTCAAATTTTGCTGACCACTAGAAATAACTTGATTAAGCATTTCAAACATCAATATTGGCAATCTAAAATTTAACATTTTAGTAAACGTGCCCATGCCCCTTTAAGCTTCTTGGCTACTTTTTCAACGGACCGGGGCCCCCTTTCCGCCACTGTGGTGTATTGTGGGATGCATTTTCAGATTCATCGGGCATCTACTTCCTGTTTGCCGAGAACTTCGAATTTTTAACATAATGCTCATATACAATATTTATCGTAAGACAATTCTCAGCAACTATTTATCATAGGGCACTGATATTTTGCATGAAGCTTTATATATGAATTATGTATTGTAGGATGCATTTTCAGATTCATCAGACATCTACCTCAGTTTGCGGAGGACTTATAAACAACTACATGTATATTGACAGCTTTAATAAGGTTAAATCAGGGTAATTACTAGTGAACACTGGCTTAAAGATTTCTTAATTTAACCATTTCATAGGGAAATAGCTCTTAGATTGCCATACAACCAGCTGGCGATTTTCGAGGCAGCGAGTTCATTGGTTGACAAAAATGTTGCTTTGACGTGATCCGAAATTGGATTCAATGCCATCTATCATAATTTCTTCATTTCTTTCTTTCATTCACTATTTCAAATTGCACGCAATGCTTCAGAAAGCATATCACATTGTTAATGATTAAAGGAAAACATCAAAACACATCTAGATACAGGGTATATAGCCAGTGGGTTTCATTATTGTGAAATATTCAATCAAATTGTTATATCCTATTTTCAATATGATTTGTTTGATATTAATTATTGAATGGCATTGTGTATAATGAAGCTTATACCTTTACTTCGACATCCAGCTGAAAAATTAATCAATCTACCGGTATGCTGTCAAAAAATCACATTTTCATCATGAAAAAAAAATTCCAAAACCCTGTCTTTCTTGAACATATGTTTGGACAATCTTAAGATAAAGATGGATTGAATATATTAATTCCATTTTCATTATTGAAGACTAAATCACAAGAATATCTTATAAAGTGAAATTTTACTGATGATAATTAGATTACAGCTGTTCTTGTACGTGTAAATTCTCGTTCCTCATAACATTTCATTTGGTTTCGTATACAGTGAAAGTGATGTATATAATAACATATAATGTTGAACTTAAAAAACAATTCCATGGTTTACGTGGAAACGAAAGAAATGTTAGAAAATCACATCGGTCATTAATTTCGTGACTTACTTCAATTAACATAAAATCTGCGAGACATGTTTGATTAAATGTTTCCATGATACATATATAACGTAAACAATAACACAAAACAAAACTCATTTTATGTTTTCTTTATAAATTATAATGATAAAATATAAAAATCTGTCAAATATACAAATTTGCATCTGTATGGTACTTGATTGTTGACTTCTTGTCCAGGCAGCAAGAGGAGAGAAGAGCGAGAGAGGAAAGAGAAGAGAGAGAGAGAGAGAGAGAGAGAGAGAGAGAGAGAAGAGAGAGACAGAGAGAGTAGAGAGAAGATCGGTTATAAACAGACAGATGCATTCGTAGCACATACAGATGGTTCCAAAGGTAATACGTTATACATTTTATTACTCAAATACGCAACTGCAGGCCAAATCTAAATGTCGAAAACGTGATACATGTACATACATGTATCTCTCTAAACTGGGTACTGAAATATTATACCTATGAGTTTTACACACAATTTCAAGACAGGAAATTATTTACATTAATGTTTTAAGCCATGTTGCTGAAAGTTTTAAGTTTTTGATCTGTTGACATGTACGATAAAATATAACGAAAGGTTAAGTGAATATGTCATTTATTATCATGATCAAAACTATTGGCGTTATAAACCAAGATCAAACAAATGACGCAATAGACTAAAATATAGAAAATTAATTGGCTGGGACTACTAAATACAAACAACCGTTTACTAATGACTAGGTATGCAACTAATGACTAGGTTTGCAAATGAGCAAATAAAGATTTAAATTACACAAATTGATCCCAGCCAATATATATCTAAAAAGACTAAAAATATCAAAAAGGTGGCGTACAAAAATGCCACTAAGAAATGAAATATGTTGCATGTAAATTGCTGCTCCACCCAAGGAATGCCAGCTTAAATCATTTCAACCAACATGACATTGTAACATCATATGTTACACAAATGATCAGCATTCGATCATCTTCTTTCAAAAACGAAACGAAAACCAATATAAAAGCTGAAGGGGATCAAGTTAACAATACAGACTGGAAAATAAAAATATACATATTAATGAAATTTGAACAAAGCAGAGGCAAGAAAATTCAAGAGAATATATAATAAAATTCCTTATACAGTGACATTTCGTGAGAATAATAAAACAATTGGTGCACGATATGGAGGACCACATTAAAAATTGTCACCCCAAAAACCCAACTGCTAACCGATTCACAGAGGAGGTTTACAATGGATTTTTTGGGGGTGGGGGGTGGGGTGTCAATATTAGCCTCAACTACATGTACGTGCACTATTTACAGAATGTAACACTAGCAGTCCGCCGTGTCCTATAACAATCGCGCCGGCAATAGAGATAGAGTGTGTGATATTCATTATAGCATTACTACTGTCGTATAAATAGGAGAGGAGACAATCTACAAGCATTACTGGACTGGGAATTAAACCCGGGACCTTGCATTACTACTCCGTTGCTCTAACTACTGAGCTACTTAGGCTTATATCCATCAACGGCAAGGCAACCTGGTCAACGGTTTCAAACTGTACATAGTACAGAAAAGAGAAAATCTATGGTTGGACTGGAAATCGAACCCAGGATCCCAGCATTACTGATCAGGTGTTTTAACCACTGAGCTATCCAGGCCAATATTCACGGTCCGTATAGCCTTACACGTAACTACTACATTTCTCTCTCTCTCTCTCTCTCTCTCTCTCTCTCTCTTGAAATGCTTTGAATTTGAATTGATATTTTATTGACAATAGTGCCAAAAGGATTGGGCACAATTTCAAAAACTTAGATTGCCCTCTCTTTTAATGCATGGGTGGTAAAGGGCGCCAAATTGTAGTATTGGGGAGACAGGTTAGATCGGAACTTGAACCCCTTGCATTACTAGTCAGGTGCTCTAACCTCTGATCTATCTAGGCCGATATCAACAGTTTGTATAGCCCTAACTACTACATTCCTCCCCTTTAATTTGTAAGTGCAGGGTTGGTTATAGGGCACCAAACTGCAGTATAGGGGCGAAAGGACAAAATCTATGGCTGGACCAGAACTCGAACTCGGGACCCCTGCTCTAACCACTGTTCTGCCTAGGCCGATATCCACGGTTCGCATGACCCTAACTACGACAGTGCATTATAACTAGAGTCTAACCAAAGTATGATTGAATTTTCTTTGGTCAATGTTTGACATTCGGCGTTATAAAGTCTGATCTACCATACACCAACCCATACTTACAGAATGTTGAACTTTAGTCGTCAAATACATTTTGCCTTTATATACACACTGAAAAGACCGGAAGAGAGCCAGGCATGCGCATGGAAGTTTTGGAAGTAAACTAGACAACTACATTGTACTATCATGGCCGATCATTGAGCTGGGAATTTCTGCCATTATTCGGTGGGAGCATGTTTGTATCTGGATGGCTTTGTGATTTTGCGTTCAGGCGGCGGGTTGGGACTAAATAAAAAGGGGGCTCAATCGAAGTTGTACATGTCAATGAATTTCGAACGACAAGGACACTCGTGTTTCACAACTAAGCATGTCAAATCGTAAAGCTGTAAAGGATCAATCAATTCTGGGTGACAAAAAAGATTATGGAATAAATTTCCGGAAACAAAAGAAATTCACATTGTTATATCAAGTTTTTTAGTTAATTTATATTGTTATATTTATATTTATACTAGTATCATATGAATTTTTCGTAGTTTTATTTCGAACCTCTTATTATCTCGTTGAAAGTTAGCACTGATTTTGACATAAATTTGTCTCTTAAGTCCTTCAAGGGCAGCTTAAGATTGATGTTGTTTATATTTTGAAAGGTCAATAATTTATGAACAATTTAAGAAAAGCTTATTCTGCTGCATAGCTGGTTGTACATTGTTCGGTGTATCTGCTATGATTATTTTTGCCGTGGTTTGAATCCACCTCACGACACACGTTTATTTCTTTTCTTTTTTTTCTTTTTTTTTGGTTAGCAATTTCAAGACTTTGTCAGGTGCCTATTTTCCCTAGTGTTCACATTTTTGCTCAGCGTTTTGATTCAACATTCTCTTCATTTTTTATTATTGCTTAGTTGTCCTGGATAAGAACCCCCTTAGGAAAAGAAAAAATTTTTCCAGGAAAAATTGTACATTTTTCCTGCCTTTCATGTTTATTGTTTCCGGGAACCGGTCTGATTCTTTACTGGGTAACACCTACTTACATGTACAATGTAACGAGGCTCTTCTATTGTGAAGGTCGTATACGAATTAAAACATTTAATGCAGACCGTCTAGCGAAACAACAGCCATTGCCTATATAACGAGATTTTTAGATTTCCATTTCATAATTCAAATACATATATATCAAGCACTAGTGGCATGTTTAGTGCTGCTAGAAGTTAATGCCTTGTGAAATAAATGTATATCAAGTAGGGTATTAAAGATGTTTACCATTTCAAAAATGAAATCAGAACCGTATAATGCATGCTAATGCTTATGTCTATGTCCACAGACTACAGGCATTGAAACACATACAATTACATGAACACAGCCTTGGATTATAGATTGGTACATCAATCTAGAACGGTTGAGGGCGAGTGTTTTTATATACCAAATCAAGTCAACTCTTCTGATATATGTGTCATCAGAATTTGTTTATACATGTATGTATTTCAGTTTGTTACCGTACTTATTACTGCTACATGAATAAAGAGGTACATGTAAATCTGCTGGGCTCTTTTACTTACAATACCAGAGGACTGTGGCAGAACATGGGGGGATATCAGATGATGAGTAAGCATCCCCTGTTGACTGAGCACACCCGTCGTGCGCCCTCTATCTTCAACAGTTTTACGGATTATTCCATCTAAGTCAATTAATTTGTATACGATATAAAGAACTACCCAACAATTGGTATGAAATATGTCAACATTTCGAAATTTTATGGTCGTTAAAATAATCTTATTTGTAAATACAACATGTGATTCGGTCAAATGCTATGTTTTTCATACCAATTCTTATATTAACTACGGATTATTTCGTTTACTTGATTAAGACGATGGGCACATGGCGAGTCGCCATTGTTGGATGTGCTCTACTGATGTAAACTACTTCCGCTTATCACCAGTGCGGTCTACAAGGGACGCTTACTTTCCTTGGCACCCAATCCCACCTCTGGTATATGTACTTGTATGTCCTTTGGGTATGTGTTTGCCCTACTCATAATTCTGTATTCCTTACAGGGGTATTGAGATTGATCACTGTTCATTATCGTCACCTTTTCATTAATGGCAACCAGAAACAGATTAAACTGTGTTTTTGAATTGTTTCAAATGACGAGTTAGATTCCTGGCTGTACTGCTTTGTGACTGAGACCCTAAAACAAGATGGTGAGTACAGATCTTATAGTATTTTCATTATCTAATGAAGTATTAGTGATGAAGTATAAGAGATACGTCAGAGAGAGGGGGACTACGACAAAGCACGTGTTACGTAATCTTTATATTTAGCTAACAAAACATAGTTCGAAAAAAATACCATATAGAATACATGTACTAGTATTGTCGAGATCACAGATGTCAATCAAGTATTTATGTACAGCGCAACAATGTCTTCACCATCATATGTAGGGTTACTCCAAACCCCTAAGCTTCACCGGCAAAATAATAGCCATTTCAGATGAAATGTTAAAACCCAAATCAAATATAACAGTCGCCCAATCAAATGACAAACACATATCAAATGAGAGTCCCTAATTTCCATCCAGTCTTCTTTCCGCCCGCAGGGTATTCCCAGTTAATTCGGGTTCCAGCTGTCCCCCATTCAAAACATATTAACAGATGTTAGAAATATCAAAGTTGAATTGCCTTGATAATACTTCAGATAGTCAAATATTCTTGAAGCGAGTTTTCAAGTTTGGAACAAACTGTTCACTGTCCTCGAGAGGAATTCGCTAATTGCAAAACAAGATATTTTGGAAGACACAGTCACTGTGATAACTAAACAGATTTTAATAGTGAACACAAAAAAAAAGATTTACTAAATCTGCAGACTAGACTAACTAAGTTTCCAAAACAGGGGAAATTGTCCGGTATCATTATTAAATTTTGGAAGTGCAGACACCCTTTTAGTTTGGGAACAATTTTCTACAGAAGTGATTGAAGTGAAAAAAAGATTATAATATCCTGCTTTTCAAGAGGCTAGGAAAAGCAACCAACATGGCAATCTAGTGGTGAATAAACTTTATGTAAGATGGGCACCTGATCCCACCCCTGATATGTCATGGGGTCCGTGATTGCCCAACTCTTGTTTTTGTATTCTATTTAGGACTTACGAGATTGATCACTGTTCGTTATCTTTGGCTTTACATGGAAAGGATATTAAACCACCCAGTGAAACTAAATAGGACTTATTGTATGTAGCCGGAACATTCAGAAATCACACGGAAGTACACGCCCATTTTCAAAACATTTTAAACCATCCTGTTTTTGTGCGAAACATGGTTAGATGATGATAACAGAGAACTAATAATAAAAATTGATGTGGTTTTTGATTGACATATATTTTTTCCACCTGTTCAGAGAAAATGTGAAGGGGAGAAATTGTGTGCTTCAAAATGCTGGTTGATTTAAAATTCCTTTTGTGTCTACTAGTATTTCTGATGTTCTGTTTGATATTATCATCTAGCTAAAACTAGACAATTATTGAAATCTGGCAATGACCTTTATATAGCTTTCACCTGTATTCCACCTGAGGGAAGTATAAATCATTCCGCTTATGATATTGATAGAGTTGATATATATAATTATGAATTATATATGCCTCGGATGTTTTATCTATTAAGTAATGAGGGATTTAAGTAACTAGGTATGGAAAGGCAGAAGATTTTATTGAATCAGACATAATTTATAAACTTTAGGACAATACACTAAGTGCCCTTAGTTATACTCGCAATGAGAAAATAACGAAACGAAGGACAGGGAATGTTAGCGCTAACTCTCATGGATGGACTATCATTCTCTGCGAAGACCGCGCGGCTTAGGGAATTAAATGGACGGTAGGATGAAAGTGACACTTTGCAACGCAAGAGAAGCTGGCAAGATAGATTATTCACTACATGTAGTTGAAGATATTTTCTTTCAAGGTAAAAAAAAAATGCAAAGTCAGTGTTGTTGATGCTAATATGTATTCGAACCATATGTCTTTTAATATTAATTTAAATACAAAAGAACAGCGAAACAAAAACATTTACTTAGCCCATCACTACAAAAGTATCATGGAACCCTGATGCAATGAATGTCATCAAAAAAGGTTGTGCACAAAATACGATAGCTTCCATTGAAAATATCGACTGACAAATCTGTAGAAGGCACCCGTAGAACACATCCTGTGCTATAGTGAACACTTTTAAAAACGTCTGTGAAAAAGAAATTATCTTTGCCTACAAAATAGACAATAAAAGCATCTAGACGGAAGACAAACTTATGGTTTGATGATCTATGCAAGATTATATAAAGATTATAGAAATATTCTGTCAGTTTTCTTCATTTCGTGCTCGGGTTTGAATTCAGGCTACCAGAGTTACAATCGAATAGAGATTTAAAAACTTCGGTGCCACTATCGACAGAAGTCTAAATATGGATATATTGCAGTATCCAGTTCGTGTCACATGTGTATTCTACACATTGGACGTATACATCCTTTCCTCACAGAAGGCGCATGTGAGACATTTGTCAATACATTAGGAGATCCAGAATGACCTTTTGCTCTACTGTACAGGATCAACAAAAGACTACAACGGGTCCAGGACACAGGCGCACGTCTTATCACCCACGTCTCATTACGCGGACGAACTGGTCTGGGCGTATCACTCCTACGCTGAATTTCAGTTCAAAACAAATATTCTTATACGTCTACAAAGCACTCAACAATATGGCATTATGTAAAGGCCAAGATAACGAACAGTGATCAATCTCATTATCTAATCTTAAAGAACTTGTAACATTATAACACAGCCGATCGGTCTTGTAACATTATAACACAGCCGATCGGTCTCTTCGCTCGCGTGCATCTTGCTGTCTAAGGGATCAAAATCTACGACAAACGACAATTTGATAAGGATGCCTCCACACTCTGAAACATTTACATTTTGTGTTCTACGAAAAACAAAATATCTAGCTATTTTTAAATAAAGGGTTAAAGACTCATTTATTAAGACAAGTATTTTAATATTTAGCTAGATAGATAATATTTTTTACATTTTACCTACACTGACTCCCAGTTCAATACAGAAGTCAAAACAAATATTCTTATTCTAAGACTTACAATTCAATTATCTTATAATAATCGCTCATTTTATTATAAAGACACCACCAATTGCAATTATTATCTAATCTCTAGGTAATTTCCTGACAAATAAGTTGATGCTACAGGTTTTCACAGTTTCGTTTACACTCAGCATTTTGCAAATATTATGGTCGTTATGCAAGTACAACCCGTGATTGGGTCAAATGCTAACAAACTTGTTTCATACACATCCTTCGATAATTCTTTGCAACCTTATTTTGACTATGGATTACTCCATGATACAGGGCCTGTGGCGGATGTAATTGGTCAACAGGGGAAGCTTACTCATCCTATGCAGACGATCAGGTGTTTCCAGGGGTCCGTATTTGACTACATGTACATATATTCTTTTGATTTTCTTTAGGATTTATAAGATTGCTCACTGTTCTTTATTTTCACTTTTCGCGTGGAACATGGGGATTTTATGCTACAAAAGTTTCAGAAAAAAAATATATTCCTCCGTGAATCTACTATATTTTGTGTCTTAAAGTTGTCCAATGTACGTACAAAAAAGGGATAGTGTTGTAATATACTCAAACCAAAATAATTGTAGTCTTCAAATATGTGAAGAGCAATTGTTATGCGAGTATAAAAAAGCAAGGAATTTTTAGAAAATGGGAAAGCGTAGTTAGAAATGAACACTTTGCATCGCTACGCAAGGGCATGCCATGTGTATGATGATTTTTTTAAAGCGAGACCAACTACAAACCAAAACGTTGATGTTGTTGGGTTATAACGAGTCTCGTTTAAAATCATCATTTCGCAAATTCTACAGTCGCTATAATGACCTTGTTTGCGATTACAAATTATCACTAAGTCATATATTGACTGATTTGTTTCACACCCTTTGTTAGACTGTCATTTTCATACTAGATTTGACGACGGGTAACCCCGTTTACTTTGTTTCGACTACAGGCTCACGGCGGGTGTGACCGGTCAGCAGAGGATGCTTACTCCTCCAAGGCACCTGATCCTGCCTTTGCTTTTGTCGGAGGTCCGTGTTGCCCTACACTCGATTTTGTACGTGTTTTTTGGACTATGACTACGTTTTATACTTTGTTACTTCGCCATTTTATATTTCGCAAATTCTATGGTCGTAATAACGATTTAGTTTGCCAGACTGGTATATATGGCTTGCCATTGGGTCAAATGCTCTCCAATGTGTTTCATAGCAATTGTTAAGCCGTTTTTCATGCGCTGATTTGACCACGGATTATTCCGTTTACCTGAACAAGACAATGGGCCCACGGCGGGTGTGACCGGTCAACAGGGGATGCTTATTCCTCTTAGGCACCTGACATCACCTCTGGTGTGTCCAGGGGTCCGTGTTTGCCAAACTCATTTTTGTAGATTCTATTTGGGACTTAAGAGATTGATCACTGTTCATTATCTTTGCCTTTATACTCTATCGTTTGGGTCTTGGGAGAACAAGTTAGTAATGTTGAACAATTTTCTTTACCTGAGATACAGCATATTACCGACATATTTATACCTGAGATACAGCATATTACCGACATATTTATTTAGTTGTTATAGGAAGTGTGTCAAAATGTAATATTAAAAGACATATGGTGGATCTAACAGGGGTGGGGATAACACTTAGAACTCCTATATCATGTATATGGCTTATCGGAGTAGGCTTGAAACTTTGTTGTTGAAGGACGAATAGGTCCAATTATTTTCTTTAAAGAGAGCGTGAACCGCATAGACTGAAATCATTGTGAGGACTGAAGGCTCCATTTATTTTTCTACTAGTAATGGTGGATCTAAGTCAGGCCTGGTGTGGATGTAAATTAGCTTGTGGACACTTATTATATAGACTTGAAACTCTATGCATGTATAATGCAATATTGCCATTTACAGATCTGCATATTGTCAGGACAGGGGGATCAATTTATTTATCTACAAGTTATTGGGGGGGTCTAAAAGGGGGGTTAGATGCATTTAATAGCTTGTGAATTGAATTGAACACTTTTCGGATAGCCTTTAATTTTTTGAACCGAGTATTGATGTCTACACACTAAAATTGTCGAATGTAATTAATCCCTTCATTGTGCATTGTCTTTACTTGTTGATGACCAAATGGGCCATGATTCGGTAATAATACTATTTTAACACAGTTGTACAAGTTGCACAGTCTTGTGAAGAAAATGTATGTGCTTGGAATAGGGTGCTCTGCGTTTTGTAAGGATATCTATTTTGACACAAATCAAAAATGAAATAAAAGAGATAATTCAACTTCAATCTTTAAAGTTGTTGCTAAAGACGGCAAGCTTTTTTAAAAAGCTATACTTGTTATACTGAAAGAAACTATTAGTTTTTATTATTAGTAAATCATGTAAAACGCAAATCACATGATTCACAACACAGATTGATCCCAAAGTCCTATGAGCATTTTAATTATGTATTAGGAAACCACTCTTCCAAGTCTGTATAATTTTCATTCAATAATGCTGATGAAAAGGAAACCAGATGCTGATACTGGTGGCATCCCATGAGACAATAACGTTCATAATTTATCAATTTCAGACAATCAAACGTTGTAATAATGATCTGAATTATGAATTCAGAAAATGAAATTTTCTGCATGAATGAATATCCGATTGATTGGTTGCCCTGGTAAATTGTGAAATTACATGTTAGTAACCATACTGATAGCGCTACAGGTGTCGCTTTCAGATTGTTTTCACATCACAACTGTGTTATCGCGAGACTACCAAAGAACCTTTCCCCAGATCCCAAGTGGTAAACTCGACACAAGACGTCCTTGACTTTAGGGGGAAAAATCAAAGCTTGCATTTACTGGACTATCATCTACAGACCTTAAAACCACCAGTGCCAAATGTTACTCTTACCAGAGTGACAAAAACACTTTTCAAAATTCATCCTCAGGTACATTTTAAATTGCTATAGAATTTCTGACGGGAAGTTCGTGATTATATGGTATTTCCTTCATTTGTGTTCACAATTATTCTATTTGACATTGTCAATATGAGTATATCGTGCACATCGAATAATTTGGCATGACTACGTCGATATCACGCTATCGTATTCACATCTGAACCCCTGAACCTGAAATATATACATGTAGTAACCGACCATTTAAGGCTGATGAATCCTAATGCTTGTCTCCGTCTGAACTGATAACCTTAATCCTCATAACCCGCAAAGACTGATCCGAAGCCTTGTACCCGCCTAACGTCCTTCAAACTTGAGTAAAGTAAACTGAACTAAATCGTCTAATGATAGCATTATGAAATTAACCCTTGCACTCCACTTGAAATAATACCCCCCCCACCCCAATGTCCCCATTAAAATACCCTCCCTCTGTCTACAACACCGTTGAACCTCGTCTAATACGATAATCCTAATAATCCTTGTTCTTTCGATCTATAATGATATCTAATTAGAAATATCCACGCGATATGTGTTGAATCAAGCATTTCGCAAATAATACTTGGCTTGGTGCAATCTTGGTACTTTCAAAGAATTCCTTTGGTGTGAGAGACCATTAAGATCTGTGCGAATTTCTAAATAAACAAACCACAGACAAATATACTACTGTGTAATTAAATGAGATTTTGTTTGAAGCATCTGTGGCGAGGAGAGTATACAGCAGATTTTCTATTTCTGCACTTGCGGACCAATAAACGTAATTGGAAATCGTACCCACTTGTCTCTATTCTTATGACACAATTAAAAGTTTTTGCCATCCAGATCAATTTCAAAAGTATCTCACTATTGACGACTTGAAATATTATAAAAGACAGGACAAGTAATGATAAGATCGATGAAAATTATGCCATAGAATTAGAAATGAACATAAGATGCAGTCTTCATTTCACAATTTACTCGTCATTTTACACCATTGAGCAAAAGTGACTGATGTGATCAATTTAAAGTTCTAGAACTCTTTAATATAAATTGACACCACTCTCTGAAACTTTCTGAAACTGTTTTCTGAATCCGTATTGACACCACTCTCTGAAACTGATGACGGCGCACTGCATCAACACAAATGGTTTTTGCAGATTTTACGCGCCGAACACAAAAAATACTATCATTGTATGGTTTTTTTTAATCATCATATTATTAACGTGGATTTCAAAATACCTATGGGATACATGGTGAATTGACAGGCGCGGATCATCAAATCAAACGCGAAGCTTCGCGTGTCGTGTTATCTGATGATCCGCGCCAGTCAACTCGACGTAATCCGATTCTTAAAGAAACACAATTAACAGGTCAATATTCATACATGTACTAATCTTTTTCCATAAAGTAAATAATACTATCGTGTTTATTACTAGCTTGCCGAGTTGTGTGGATTGTAAATCTGTCGTTCTGCACGCTTGCGTGTCTCTAAAGCTGGCATCATCTCTTCTCATTTTCTTCTCATTTAAGAATATTGAGGTAATCAAATTTGACGCATCAAATGCCCCTGAGTAAAACGAATTCTAGTCTTTAAGGAAAAACAAATGACAAATACATGTAGTGGAATAAAGATAGAGTGTTTTATATATTCTTCCCAGGAAGCACTAAAAACATCACGTAAGCTAATCGAACATGGGCGAAGTCAGAATTTCAGTTTAAGGGTTCTTTGAAAGAAATTGAGACTAAGGGCCGAATTTTTGGTCCCAGTCGGTTCAGGGTGAAACCTTACTAGTTGTCCAGAGGGCGTAGACCCCAGGGGATTTCCCCGTATCTAAATTGTAATTGGGTAACAACACTTAGTATATTTAGCATGNAAATTGTAATTGGGTAACAACACTTAGTATAAATGGAATGTAATTTTAGCATACATGCTGCAGTCTGGTTTGGGAATACACAACCCATTCTTTAACGTTATGAAATAATGTTTAAAAACACAATTGGCTCCTTTTTGTTTCATAGACAGACTTGGATGGCGTCTATATTTTTACACCGATGTTGAAAATGTAATTACATGTAATTCATACATCTCAATTTGAAATTTAAAAAAGTGTTGATTAGAGATGAACACAAGGTACATTGTACAGAGATTCCGCATAAAAAAATATAAACTGTCAACATTCACCTTCACAAAAGGTTTCTTAGAAACGCCATACTGGCTAGTTATAATTACACGTAATCCAATCGTCAATTTTTTTCATGTTCTGGTGCGTTTTAACCTATTGTAATCCAGCTGTCTTTTTTTATGTTCTGAAGAATTTTAATCCAATCGTCAATTTTTTTTTAAGTTCTGATAAATCTTGATCAGTTGTCTTTTTTATGTTCTGATGAATTTTAATCCAATTGCTTAGGAAAACAGACCACATATAACAGGAATCGTCATCCGGGTTATTTTTCTGTCTTATTTTAAAAACCAGAATTACGCTTGGTTAATGGGTTCATGGTATCAATGTGTCTCAGATCACCGAACAGCCTGACATGGACCTTCTGAGGCAAATTATTCAGAATTAACAGAATTTTTAAAATGTCTTCAAATTTCGTGTTTGGCAGTGTCTGTACTTTTGCCATACATGTCGACAAATAATTTTTGTTGTTGTAATAAACCCAGTCAATTTAGATAGAACCTTTAACGCAAATGACATTTCATTTGGACATCGATGTGACGTGCTGCTTTAATAGTCCATGCCGCATCAGTTCCATAAAACAATTATACATGTACATTATGATGAATGTCCGCCGGACACTAATATTGACTAGGAAAACAGATTCGCCAAGACCATTAACTCGAGAATGGTTTAAAAGAGTAACTTTGATCACAGGCAGTCCCAAGCCGTGGCATGATTAGGGGAAACTGTAACGGGCTGGCAGTGTAAATTCCACCATAAAACTTACCGCGAGAATTTAACGTTCTGAAGAAGCAGCGACGGCGTATTTTATAGAGACTTAATTGGTAGTTGTTACATAATTTCTGAAATATCTTTTGTTGGTCGAGCAAGATCAAGATGTTCCTTTTATGTGCGGGATTTGGTTGGGTTTTTTTCTAAATCATCTGTTTGTTTTGTTATTGTTTGAATGTTTCTTGTAGGAAGATAGAGGGTTTGAATTTAGATAGCTGCAGGGAAAATTCCGATAAACAATATGGTGCCAAGATTAAAATAATTTATAATAAAGTACATGGACAACATACAAATTCAATAAGAAATCAATCCAGTTCCTTTTCCTGCTGGAATACACAAAAACGAAGCCATGGGTACAGAATTCGTTAAAATGCGCAGAATATAAACGTAACAAAAATGCAAAATTTGTACTACGGGTATATCCAAGATACACAGCATGGTACGTGCGTGAAACTAAAAATTATACATAGCATGGTACGTGCGTGAAACTATAAAATTATATTCATATAATGCAGGTAAAACTATTTTGTTTAAGAAAAAAATCTATTTCAGTATTTCGGTCGAACTTTACTCGGTTAAATGTATACTGATAGAAAACTACAATTTTATATTATACACAGCGTACTTTTAATTCTTTTGATACACTGGGTAAAAGGTAATAAACTAAATTACACAGAAAGGGCTGCTAGAATCTTAAGTCAAGAAGACTGTAGGATATCAGTGAAAGTATACAGTGACTGGGTACTGTATATATTGTAACGATATTTTGATGTATAAATCCCCAGCATAATTCGTTCCTTGTACTTGGTTCGAAAATCCTCACAGAATTCAGGGTTTTACCTGGCAGAGATGGAGAAAGGTGTGGAATTGCTTACTAGTATTGGATTAATGAAATGTTATAGCGAGTGTATAAATACACTGGATGCGAAGATAATTACTAAGTTGTGTGTTTGACTATCTCATTCATTATTTATCGTTTGGTTTTTGAAAAGTGCCGATTACGGCGCTTTCGATGACGCAACAATGCACTTTGTAATCCTCATAATGCTGCTGAATGACGATGACCAACGTCAATAGGAATCTAGGCGGGAAAGCTTTTTCTTGTCCTCCAGACAAAGTTGTTTTACTTAGGGCTAAAACATCGAAATGATTTTGATTTTATATGTATAAATTATTATTAACAACGACGGATATAGTTCGTTTCTAAAATAGAGATTTTTTTCAAATGTTGATATCACTTAATTAAATCATGTATTGATTAGTTAAATTCAACGGTAAAAAAGAAACATACATGTATGGTCATCGTCCATTATTTCCGAGGGGGGGGGGGTCAAAAGTAGGCATGAAAAAAGAAAATAATTTTCCATTGTGCGATATAAAAGTTGATATCAAATAAATTCTAAAATATATTTAAGGAATGAAGCTAATTTTGACCTATGTTATCCGATATAATCTAACTTGGTGCAGTTTACGCTTTATAATCCGCGAGCGGATTACTATTTAGCTCGTAAATGTACCAAGTTAGATTATCGTATAACATAGGTCAAACTAGCTTCATTCCTTTAATTTAATTTAAAAAAATTGTTATTTAACTTTTGTGTGATGAGTAACTGTGCGAGATATTAAGGATTTTTGATGAGGCGCGACGAATTTTCCGTAGCAACAAAGTGGAAACGATAACGTCAAATGCATTGTGACGTCATTCTAGGAGACGTCACAAAGAAGCAAGGTTATAGATTATTCCAAAAATAATTGATGTTGCTCAATCGTATTTCAGCCAATCAATTGGTGTAACAAGTAAAATTAAATTATAGAGTTTTAATCAAATGCAAGAAGACATGATAAGTAAGGACACAATGCACTTACATGTATTTATAAGGGGGGAAAAGTCATGTCATCGACTAAAATCTTTCAGGGGGTTGTGTCAAAGGGCGATTTTTAACAATTTTCAAGGATATATATCTTGCCAACGAAAGAATAAATAAGTATTTTCTACTTTTAGGGTCATATTTTTTCCCTTATATAATAACTATATAAATTTGGAGAATGTTATTTTTCATAGTTGAAAGCATAGAATCATAATATATTTCAGGGACGGTTTCAAAATATGTAATATATAAATGGCCATAAATTCAATGATTCAACTATACAACATGGCATTTAGGAGAGGGGGTTCTTCTTCGTGTCACGCCTGCTGTGACACGGGAACTCAGTCCGAAAGACCCGTGATTCTCACTTCTAAATGCCGAGCTCTTGGCGTAAGAGCAATCACTACCTATCTTAACGTCTTATGTTTGATGCGGCCGTTCCGAGCACGGGGCTCGATTTCACGACCTCCCGATCACTAGGCTAGAGCTCTGCCACTGAGCCACCGCAACCCTAAGCGAATCGGACACTTGGCTCGCAAAGATGGTCTTGGCACAAAACGTTCCGTTCCCGACATAAACCATTCGTTCTCCATCTTAAAGCAGTTCGTTCCCAAAAAGAACCGATTCGTTCCAACCGTTCAGTGTTTGTCACACGCCATTTTAATTTGAGGGACTCTGGCTAGGGGTTTTATGTCCTCCATGTCCGTTGCACCCGGGAACACAACAGGATTTCATTATTTACAATTTGTAACCAGACTATAGCAAAGTAAAAGCAGAAGTCACGCGATACCCCTTAAAATACGCGCGCCATCTACTGGCTGAAATTGCGCGCAACAAAAGTATTATAAACTTTTCTTTTCCAAATCATGATACGACCAACGACACGAAAATTATATAAATCCTTGTGACAATTCCTCACTTCCTCGCAACAAATGAAAAATCTTTACTAATAAAAACTACAAATTAAGGGCCGGACGAACACGGACTCCTGGACGTACCAAAGGGTGGGATCAAATGCCTAGGAGGAGTGAGCATCCCTTACCGACCGGTCACACCAATAAGTCGTACATGTACATCGAATTGTATTTACCAACAAACAAATCAGATTTAAATGGATCCCTGTTTAGAAATACAAAATTACGTTAAAGAATCCGGAACAAAATGCATTCAATAATGGAACGATTTAGAAACTCTAGGTCGATATTCAAGGCGAAAACGAAGTAAAGTTTTAGAAGACTTTACGTGAAAGAATCTGGAACAATACAGTAATGACACAATCTGAAAGCTCGAGGTTGACACGCAAGGCCCAAATTGAATGTTAAATTGTATACTACATAATAGACGCGAAAACATTAATGACAAACAAATAATGGAGAGCTGGTAATAGAGAAAAACTGAGACAAAAACAAGAAAATAGGTATACAGGCCGAGCAAGATGATGCAGTGGATATATAGTATATCAACAGGAAGAAAACGAAGTTGTATAACAAAGCAGCAACAGAATGGGTCTCCTCCGGATCTGTTGCCTTCAGCATACGGTTTCTGCCAACATATCCTATCTCGGAAAACAATACTTCTTCTCGAACTCAGTAATTGTGTTTTATATTGCAGGTATAACTCGGAGCCTTTAATGCATTATGTTGTCATAGATCTTTATCATGACATAAGACACCATATATCAAAATAGAAATACCGCGGCCAATATATTTTTAACAGTACCGAATATATGTATTTGTAATACATGTACTTCTCATGTCGACGAAGCGTGTTTTTTAAAAATTAAAATATGATATTTTAAAACGCTAGAATTTCATATAATACATATATCAAACTCCACGCCATGCCAACAGTGCAAAGTAAAAGCCAAATATGATTCTTTCTTGCACAACTCTAGTAGAAACTACATTCACTTTAGAAATAGCTGGCTTATTTTTCTGAAAATGAATGAAAACTTTGAAGAACAAATTATCCCTTACCTGAGAGTTCTTGGATACGAAAATTAGTTCATGGTTTGGTAAAATTTCTGTCTTGTTAATCTCTTCAAACGCCTCTTTAAAGAGTATATTATAAAAATTGGCGTACTTGGACCAGCTATCATCCGTGGAGCCCAGAATCCCTCCCACGTAAAGAGGCACTTTAGTTTTCACGTAACCCGAACTGATTAAAATTGCTAGAGCGTTGATGACCGGCCACGAGTGCATCGTTTACAGCTATGCGCTGAGGCTGCAGCTCGAGCAATGAAGAGTTCGGAAACTACCTCGCCTTTTAACACTAGCCTAAATCGATTATCTACTGGCTTCTATTTATGTCGCTTGTTTAACACTCTGTATATAAGAAGTGTCAAACATTGATAAACAATTATTATACTTTTCTTCTTTATGTCATTTTTTAGTTTGCTATGCTTTCTTTGAAAGTCTTTTTTCTAATATGTATTTTATTATTTTTTTTATTCACTTATTTTTCTCAATTTATCATTATTATTTTATCATTTATCAGTATTTATTTATCCATTTATTTTTATTTTTCGGTTCGGTTTTCAGAGAATGTGTAACGTCTTTGGTATCTTCACTGGGCAAAACTCTTGGCTAGCGAAGATGCGTCTTTGAGAATATGAAAAAGAATATGTTGAAATCTGCAACTTCGGGTGATAGGAACTTTCTTGCATCAATTCAGATATTTTAGAAATTTTCCTTTTTAAAAATACACGAGGTCATGAACTGAGACGCTTTGTGTCGATCGATTGATTGATTGATTGATTGATTATTTCTTGTTTTACGTCTCACTCGAGATATTTCATTCATATGGAGACGTCACCTTTA